>CP135556.1:7637085-7716292 GCA_032402905.1 Khaya senegalensis | reverse complement strand
AATAAAATAAATTTATAATAAAAATAAATATTTATATAATTAAATTTATATAAGGGTAAAATTAAAATTTAATATTTTAATAAGGATAAAATTGTAAAATAATCTATTTTTAACTTTTGGAATATAGATTCCTCGTTAATTATGAAAGAATCCATATTCCTTCACCTTGAGTAAAGAGAATTCTTATTTCCTTTTCTTTTCATCAAATTTTATAAAAACAAATAAGGTAATTCAAATTACCTCTCCTTTTCCTTTCCTTTCCCCTTTCTTTTTCAAAAAACAAACACACCCTAAAGGTTAGCATCTGAAACCTAAAGTTCTTAACAATTTTTGTACTTTCATGGGTAATCTCAAGAATATCTCAAGCATTTTTAGCAATCTCATATATGGATATTCTTTTAAACTCTTCAGAAAAAATATCCATGAAAATCATATTTATAGTTTTACTATTTCAATTTGATTTTACTATCTCATCCTTAGTCCATTAATTAAAATCTTTATAACTAGTGATTCCATTAACTATGACTATAAGGGAACTCCAAGTTTTCACAGATGATATCCATACTCGTTCACGTATGAACTTAAGAAAAGCTTTCATCTTGACTTTCTAATATAAGTAATTATTCTCATCAAAGTAAAGTAAAACATACAGAATTTGAGATTTATACTCTATCTAAGCACAATTTAAGGGTCAATGAATGATGTTAGGCTTTGATACCAAGTAAAAATTAGCACTTGGATTTAGACTCAAAACAGTTATAAGGGGTAAAAGGTATTTTATGCGAAAAAATTTAAAATTAAAATTAACAAATCAAAATACGTTAAAATTTACTATTCTTTAAATGAATTAAAAATAATAAATCTCTAACTAATTAGTCTAAACTTACCAAAATCAAATCACAACAACAAATCCAATAATAATTAAAAAAAATTAAAGTGAATTGAACACAAGGATTTGTTAATAAAAGAAAACTTTATAAAAAACTTTTTCACAGGATTAAAAATTCTCTTGATTAATAACAGGAGCAATCAAAATATTATACTAATAAAGAAAAACTTACAAATTATAATTTCTTACAAAAATTTTGTAACACAATTCTAACTGACTTATTCTAAGCAATTTCATTATTCAAAACTTTAAAATCTCTTTCCTCAATGAAATCTTTGAACGATACGTTGACAAAATTACAACCACTAATAACAATTAAAACTCTAAAAATTTCATAATTAAATTTATAAAGAGAAAAAATTTAAAAATCTCTTAAAAGAAAATACTTAAGTAAATCTTACTTATAAAAATGTGATTTGTATTTTCTCTTAAGAAAAATAATAAGTAATATTTTTAATAAACTCAAAGAAAAAAATTGTTGTTCAAAAAACTTAAAAACCTTCAAAATAACTATTACACTCTTAGGTTCAACTCTCTAAGTGTGTGTGTGTGTGTGTGTGTGTGTGTGTATTTTTTTTTTTTAAGTTACTATCTATGTATATTGTTCACCCACACTATTGACCACTCGAGTGTCCATCTAAGCGTTGGGCCAAGGCTTAAATACTATTCATAGCACGCATTGTTTATACACTATTTATGTACAACTATTCATACACTATTTGCTCGAGCAAACACCAAGCGTAGGTCAAGCGCTAGCTCTCTGTTTCATAACTCTTTATTTACTATTCCATCCAAATACTATTTATTTAATACTATTTATCAAGTACTTTTCACACTTACTATTTATATTCACTATTTATCAATTTAATTATTTTCACACGAAATAAACTAACATAAATATAAACCTAACAATTATTATTATAATAATTATAACCCTTTGAATTATAGTCAAGTTAGAAGCACTAGATTATTTTTATTTTTGTTCAAATTAAAGATTATATATTAAAAAGACTTTTGGTTGTCTCAAGAACAATAATTATAACCCTTTTTTCTTGCCAAATCATCTTCTCTTCATTTGAATTAAAAATTCGTCCCATGTACAAATTGCTCGGTTTGGTCAGTGAATTCCATTGATTAAATTGTTAAAGCAAGAAAGACAATAAATATAACATGGCATACATTCGAATGCACGGCTCAATGTTGCTTGGTTTTACAACAAATTGCCCCATCTAAATAACTAAATTGATAAACAATCGTTGATGTGCTTGATGAAAATAGTTAGTTGTTGTTGTTGTTATTATTATTATCTTTAATAAAGTTAAGAACTAAAAAGTTATTGATATTTTGCAAGAGTTGACTAGTCAAACATGCTAAAACACCTCTATGTTATCATGGTTTTACTAGAATCGTGTTATACGAGGAATTAGTTCGTCATTTTCCTTTTTTTCTTTTGACAAAATTGCCCTAAACTGATTATATATTTTACAATTGAGTAAGAAGATCTTTTTGCACCAGTCTTGATCTTGAGGATGTGCATAAGAGACAAGTCTCCACAAGAAGCAAAAATTGAAATAAAATATCTATTTTTAAAAAAAATGGTCCAATCAAAAATTCAGGTAAAGTAGTCATTACCTAATAAAAGGAGATTAGTATGTGATATTCAATTATAGAAGAAAAATGAAGAATTTGTGCATCTTTCATAAACCTAAACGTTTAAGCATTTTTAGCATTGGCTTTTGTTAACATTATCTGCACAAATTATTATAATATTTCATCATACAAGCATATATTAAATTATCAAAGTTTGATTAATGGAATGGGGCCAACTTATGATGTTGATACCCATAAAAATGCATGTGTGTGTGTGTGTGTGTGTACATGTACTTTAATATAAGATAAAAGAGCAAGAAAGTAGACTTATATGCTGGAAATGCAAGGAACAAAAGGAAAGTTAAGAAATAAAAACGGAGTAGATTCCCACTTCACATGTCATGTGATAGCATGCATGTTTATTCTGTCTTGGTTGGACTGGGCTGGGTCCTCAAAACTAGACACCTTTAATTAAATTTAATTTAATTAGTGATGTCATTTGGGTATATTTTGATTATGTTTGATCGATTGGATCTAGCTGTATTTAATTCCATTCTTAGACTACGCTGCAGCTGGCGAGGAGAGGATTGGATTGGATTGGATTGAATTTGGTTTGATTTTATCCCATATTACATTGTCAATACAGAGTGGGTGTTGTTGGCTCAATTCAAATATACGTATTATCTATCATTACTTGTTAGCATCTGAAGACAAAGAGAATAAGAATATTGTTCATCAATCATGCAATCTCCGCGAGGACAAGAGTGAGTGCTTGTTTTAATTTCTCAAATGTTTATTGTTAGCACATGTTCAAATTTTACTTTCAATTCATTAATTCAATAAATAAAAGCAAATGCCACAACAGTAGTTAGTTAAGGCCTGTATAAAAACTTAATCTTGAAAAATTATTTCTTTCACCTCTGTACATTAAATATTAATAATAAAAAATAATTCAAAATTTTATTTGAAAAATATTTTCATCTTTTCAAGCAGTCATCATAAAATATTGGGGGGTGGGGTGGGGTGTTTGCAAAAATATAATTTTGTTGGTCAACTACGGTTAACGGGGAAGGATACAGACTAATGACTCGAGACAGGCTGTAAAATTTTCAAAAAATTAGGAGTTAATTTCAAATTGATGGGGGCAGGTTGAAATCAACCCTAACTTCTACATTGAAAAGCTGGAAAGTAATACTTGTCTTAAAATCCAAATCAACAAGTCTTCTCGTAATTCTTTTTACTCAAAGATGAAATTTTATTTAATTTATGCATAACCAGTCGTGTAGTTTATGCGTTAAAATTTATAATTTGTATTTTCTATTAACTTTTTGCAAAATGTGAATGACATTTTTAATTTCTTTTTTTTATATATATTTTTATATTTTAAAAATATTTTTTTCAATCTCAAATTTTAATATTTTTAATCTCTTTTATATAATTTTATTTTAGTCAACAAAAGTTGATGATAATTTTATATCTCTAAATTTTTCTTTTTTTAATTTAATTCAAAATTTGAGATACTTTTTTTTTTCACATATTAATATAATCTAATTTAGACACGAGTATAATGTAAATCCTAAATCTATTATTAATTATTAACTTTTGTTAATATTTGAATTTTATTTTCTCAAGTGTCAATGCATAAATTTATCTAGTATGGAATGAATTTTGCTTATGTAGATGTATTCAATCATAATAGTTCTCTTTGAGTTGAGCAACTATAATACAAATAAGATAAGAAGTGTCAGAATTTTAAGAATAACTTTTTGATAATTGAGTCAGTTTAAGAATTTATTCTTTAATTTCATAATATTAAAAATAAAGAAAATATTTTTAATGAAATAAAAGTATTTAAAGAAGTGCAAAAATATGTGATTTATTCTAAACATAAGAGTAAAAAATTTAAAAAAAAATAAAAATCAGATCTCCTTCCCTTTGGAAGTACTTCTATTTACACCTTCCTAGAACTCATAGTCGTGGGTGGCCTTGTAGCCACAATGGTGATCTTGTGCTTTATTCGCAGACAAAGGTTTTACTCAACTATAACAACTTGGATCATGTGTCTCGTATATAAATGACTATACAACCTTAATTAGGTGCTAATTAGACTGGGTCAAGTTGAACCCCGAGTGACAACTACTATGTTGGGTATTGATCACATTTCACCAACATTACATTACATGTCATTTTCTAACAAATCGAGGATATGTAGTGTGAATTGTGATTCAGAATTCACAATGATAGCTACTGAGTAAGTTGTCAAGCAATTGAAGGGAGATGACATGGCAAGAAAGGAAGGGGTTAATAGTTGTTTTTCTGTTATTGATAGTTGAATGATTAGTAGCCAGATAACAGAAAGTAGTTGAACTATATATATATATATATATATATATATATAAGTAATACCCGCAACTAGTTAAGAAATAAGAGTGACGAAAGAAAATTATGCCATTATTCCTCTGTTTTTCTTTTGTAGATTATGTCAAATTTTTTTATTACTCAATCAAATTTTCATATTCCAGTTTTCTGAAGATTTCTTCTGGTTCTTCTGTTTGTTTTTCCTCCATCTTGTTTTTTGTTAATTATTTTTCAACATTGATATATACTGGAATTTTCTATTCTCAAGTTCTTGATTGTGGGATAAAATTTCTTCAAGGTTGAGATTGCATTTATAACAGTATGTATAATAGAGGATCGCGGCTTGCTAGGGACATGTATTGATGAACTCGTGTGTGTGTCCTAATACTTGGGCGACACGACTTAGATTTTGGTAGATAACATGAATCCTGACTGTATAGGTTGTGAAAATTTGGGACCTATAGCTCGTATTTTTATTTACATCAAATAAAATTTGAATAGTTAATTCCTTAGTCAAGAAGATTGTGTTTCATTATGTTAGGAAGAGTCCAGTTTAATCAAGCAATAAATATCTTTCTCTTGGAAGAAAGTTTTCTTTCTCACTCGTAAATAAATGAGATGATCATGATACGAATGTGTGAGAGAGAGAGACAATTGGTGGGCAAGGGTTTGAACTTAGAACTTGGTGTTAGTATTTCTCCCAAGACTTTAATGTCTATTGGGTGACAAAAATTTTTGTCAAAAATTTAAATAATTTATCCGATATAATTATAATTAATATTTAAATGTATTTATAACAATTTTTTGTATAATAAAATTTTTTTCTTTTTCATTCGTGATGATTAATTTTTTTTTTAAATATAAATTGTATTTACATAAATATTTGTATTTAGTGATAGAGTGAAAATTAAAAATTTATAAAACTAAAATGTTAAAATAATAAAATTGAAGAGGCTAAATTGTTAAAATAGTTGGCAAAAATTTGTTAATTTTGCTTATGAGATAGAATATTATAGAATTATTCTTAAAAAATATGATTAAGAGTCCATTTCTTCGTGTTTGAGAGTAAGACACAAACCTTTTATGCCCAAAACACTATGACAATAATATGATTGTAACCAACTGGTGTTGTAACAATAATAATAATAATAATAATATGCACACTTTATAATTATTCAAGGGGTTTGGGGTTTATTAATAATAAATGCATTCTAGGGGACAAAACTAAATAGACACTGACATCGTTGTAATAAGCAAGTTGTTAATCATTACCGCCTTTGGTTTAAACAATCTCCGCATGTCTTTGGGGATGACTCAATAATTTCAGTTAATGAACACGCCAATTTCAATGAACATCCCCGGCTCTGCTTAAAATAATTAGTGTCCGAAGGATATTCCTAAACTCTCCTTTTTTCCTGCATTTGAAAGGGACATTTCACCGGTTTTTAATTATAATTATTTGAAATTATCACATTATAATTTGTAGCTGATAATCTAATTAAAATTTGAAAGAAATGCAAATCCCCTCAAACAAAAAATAATAATAATAATAATAATAAGAAACAAAAGGGAATAAAATAATAATGGAAGTGGAAAAAAAAAAAAAGGTTGCAATAATAGATGTATATGTATGTGGACAGAAAAATGTACATGTAACGCAAAACACCCTACCCTCACCACCAATTTAAAATAAAAAAAAAAAACCTCCCAAGCCATTTGGACCAATCAATCAATCAATCATGTGGACACTTCTCAGAAGATCAAGAAATTAGGCCCACAACCCCCGCCACCAACTCCCCGCCAAATTAGTCACAAAGACATCTGATCAATCACAGAGTTGCTTGGAGGAGTCATCAGCAGTAGCAAGTCATAAAGAAAATTAACTGCATACATTAAAAGAAAGCCGTAAATAAAACAGAAAGAAAGAAACGTAAGACGAGAAGAGAGAGAAGCGCCGAAGAAACTTTTGCTTTGCTTTGGGGGCCTTTTTCCATTTTGGTGGGGTCACTGTCCATACTTATCTGCCTGTCTCTAGTGCTGTCCTGTCTTGTGTTATAAAATTTTTTAAACTACTTATTAAAACAGTAGAATTTAATAATATTATTATTAACAACAAAAGTGGGTCAAAAGCCATCATCTCTAATCTGAGATTCTGTTCTTGTGGTGGTGTGAGGTTGGGAACCAAAAAGATTTTCTAAAAGCAGCTTTCTTCCTCCTCAGTCTCACTCAGAGCATCTTCACATTTATGTATGCATGCATGTATGCATGCATGTTTGTTATGTGTGATGTAAAACAAAAGCAAACATCCAACAGTGATTTCGAAGCAAAGAGAAGGAAGCTTTCGTTTCATGGGAGCGGACCCAAAAGAACAGTGTCTGCAACTTCTTTGCTTGAGTTTTATGAGATTTTGATTTGGATTTTTAGGTAGAATGAGAAAAAGGAACAGAAAGGTTATTTAAGATTTCTGAAGCGTTCCCATCGAAAGTAGGGGATGAAATGGGCCTTAACGAAATGAAACTCAGAGAAAATTGTAAAGAGGAAAGACAGCACTCAAGAGAATCAGCCCTTTTAGAGCAACAGAAAAAGTTGGGAGAAAGAAGCTAAAAGCTCTTTAAACCTGGATTTAAAACGTCCAAAATCCAATTTTATTCAAAGCAAAAAGATGGTATTAAGCAGAGAAATCAGATCTAACCCTTATGTAAAATCTAAATTTCTATTAATAGATGTTCATATATAATTTGATAAAAGAAGAAACAAAAAGACAAAGCTTCCTCGAGAGGATAAAGACCAGACTGGCTATATCAACCATTATCAAGAACGGAAGCAAAATTAGCAATAAACACAAACATGCTTGATTTTCAATTACATCCACAATTACAGAGTTACAATGAGATGGGGATTTGGGACAATTATTTATCTAAGATAATGTGAGAAGCGAGTTGAGGGGGGATAACTACAGACAGTTGTTCACTTCAGTGATGCAAGATATACGTTACAGAATAGTCTAACCATGTTATTTCTACTACCATCTCAACAAAAAAGTGTAAAATTCATATCAATTTTATCCGGCATGCAAAAGCATTAGCAACAAATATAGTTCTTTTAAGCAGGCCTAATTCTTTTGTGGCCAGGTTTACCATCAGATTTCAAAGCACCACTAGAATCTCCCTCGGATGAAACTTCCATTGATTTGGAGAAGTTACCGGAAAGATCAGCATAGAGGTCAACCACCCTCCTTATGTTGTTGTTGAGCTCCCGAATTAGACCTACATTTCTGCTCAAGTTGTCAGGGATCTTAGACTCATGATTCTGGTTTATTTCATTGATGAGAAGTCTGTTTTGATCTAAGATATCCTGAACCTGAACAAAGCTCTTCTGAAATGTCTGCAAAATCTTGCCATCAATCTGGGTACCATTGCCAATCCCTGAAAAAGTATCACCCTCCATTATTCTTGTGACTCACAATTCTATCAAATCAGAACCAATCCTGCGTCAAGAAAGAAACAATAAGAGAAAGCAAAAAAGATGAGACAAGTATTTGTGTTTCTTCAACCTTTATTTTATTTAAATCATGCCCATTAATCATAATATCTTCTCCATATTTGTGCATATGAGACAAGTTCTGTTGTAGAAATCATGACGACCATGAGGCATTAACTAACAAACATGAATTATTAATTATATTATTACCATTATTATTGTTATTACTGTTATCATTATTATTATTTATGATGCTATGTGAAAAGCAGATCCCATTTCCATAAAGGGGAACCTTTTTTAATGTACTGGGAAAATACCCACCTAAAGCACAGAGTTTCACAGAAGAATCTAAAAGACCAAAAAGGAAAACTTGGTCAATGATGCAGAGAAGATGAGGCAGCCATGAAATTGAGAGCAGTACTACGCTGTCCTCTCCAGAAACACCATAATTAATTTCTTATAAACAATAAATACACCCAACACAATACAATAAAATCAAATTCAAAACAAAAATGCGGATGCCAAACGAAACAAAACAAAAACCATTAAATAACAGAAGGAATAAGATTTGCTTCAAAACTTTCGCAACCCAACTGTTCATAAATTCCTAAATTGGAAAAATAAAACAAACCCATGTGAAGGATGTAGAAAATCTTCGCATAAAACAAAAATATTAAGGAAGTCCAGAATCAGAAAAGGCCAAAACGAGAAAGCTGATAAAAAGATCAAAACTGAAAATAATTAAGAGAAAATTAACAAACAAACCCATCAGGTAACAAACTCATTCAACTCCGAATAGTTGAGTTTTTATTGATATTCTATGTTTGTGAAAACGCGTATGCATATAGAAGTTAATAGGAATAATGAATCAAATTCGTACCTTCAAAATCTGGAACATTATATATGCCGGGTGTGGGAGAAGAGAGAGACAGGTTGAAAGAAGAAGACGAGGAAGAGTGTGCAATAATAGATCGGCGATTCAACCGAATCGAAATCTGAATTATGTGAATTTAGAGAGAGAGAGAGAGAGAGAGAGAGAGAGAGAGAGAGAATATGTAGATTTGACAGTCTTGCTCGTACCCCTCTCTGTGTCTATATGTTTTAGCTCTATTCTATTCTATTCTATTCTATTCTATTTTCTACATATATATCCGCCTGTTATTTTCATTGTTCCATTTTATTAATTTTTAAATTATATGTTCTGATTTGGTTTACAGTGGGAATTCCTTCTGTGTTTTCACTCGGATCGGAGCGGTTCCGAAGTAAGTGAGCTTTTCCGTTTTATCCTTTTAAAAATGCGACACGTGGCATTTGATGGATAGTGGTCAATTGCCCCCCTAGTACTTTTTTGTTTTCTTCAGCTATATATATATATATATTCATGATTTATAATTTAAAATAAACAATAAAATTAAATAAGGATGAATAATTAAATGAGTAAAAATAAATAAATAAATAAATATTAAAACATGTTAAAATGTAACTTAATACATATTATGATCTCAGCCTCCCTCAGGTGGTATCGTGTCAATAATCATTTTACTATTTTTATTTATTATAAAAAATAACTTTGTTTTTAAACATTACCTGCCTTTAATTTCCTTTAATTAATTAATTAATTAATCACCCAAATAATTGGGCCAAAAAATACCAGAACGTTGACGTGTAACAAGGGTAGAATCGTCAATTAAGATTTATAAATAAATAAATAAATAAAAGTGGGGGGCATTTTGGTTTGGCCAGCGCTACACTAATACCGCCCGCGGATCTTCGTTTTGGCCGAGAATGGGAAGTTCGATATCATTTAAAATCCCCAACAAATAAAACCCTGCGAACAAGTGTTCTGCGCCAATGAAATCTAAACGCGTGTCAAGCGAGGTTCGGAAGATCTTCAGGTTCGGATCCGAGTCTACCCAGATTCCCGAACCCATTATACAAATTTCGTTTTTTTGCTTTCCTCTGTTGTTGATGCTGATGCCATGGGACCCGTCAACCACATCACGCCATTAATATTGTATAGTTGAAACTGGTGTGTGTCGTACATCATCACATCATGAATAAATCTAGTTCTGGAAGACGCTACCCAACACATGATGTTTTTGCCCTATCCGGACGGACGTCCTTCGCTTTTGCCTTTGCATTGCTTTCTGCAACTTTTCTTTCAAGCTCTTAAATTTTTTAGTTAATTCTTTTCGATTTCATTTAAATTCTAAACATCCGTTGTAATAAAATAATTTTAAAAATTATATATTTATTTTAAAATAAATAAATATTATTAAAAATTAATATTACTATCAATACATTTCCAATTTTACTTTTAAAATAAAGTAGATTAAACTTAATATTAACAAAATATTTTAGAATATATTTGAGATTGGAATGACATAACTTGAAAGTCACAATTATTGATGTTTCTGTCTTTCTAAAGTTACCTAGAAATAAGTTAATATAAAATATATTTTTATTTAACTATTAATTTTTAATTTTTATCTCTTCTCTTATTTGACACAAAAATTAATTTTTTTTAAGAAAATAAATGGTTATTGATCTCAATAGTAATTACCAACTTAATACACATTAGGTCATTATGATATGAATGATGTGTTTTGGTAATAGGATTATATTATTTTTGGTATATTGGGAGATTGTATATTATGGTATAAATTAAATAAAAAAATACTATAAAAAAAATTATTTATGTAAAACATATATTATAAATAAAGATTTGTAATAGTTATGTCTACAACACATTCTTAAACTAGTTTGGATTTTTTTTTTTATTTCTTAAGATAGAAATTAACTTTCTAACAATTTCTTGACAATTATAGGCATGTTTGAGAGCTGAGTATGGCCAATACCAAATCCTTAAAGCGAAAATATGTAAGGTCAAGGGTCCGTTGGTGCTAGTAATATGGGCGGCGATTCATGAAAGAGATTACATGCACGTTTTTCTAAATGTTTGTTGAGTAATAAAATATGTGCATTGCTTTGCTCATCAATCACAACCTGCTATCGTTTTAACATTGCAAGGGATGTGCATGATGTCTATCTATATCTATTTTCCTTTAGGCTCCAATTCTATTGTTAACATTGTTATGATTACCTTTGAATTAAAATTATTTCGAGAAGCCAAAATTGCAAATATAATAATGGCTTTGGAAAACTTAAGATCAACATTGGAGCTAATCAAATTTATTCTTTGCAACCATCTCCAGCTACATGTTGGAGCCTTATTTTGGTTTCATTAAAAGTTGATTGATATGTTTACTATAATTTCTAACATTCTTTAAGGTTTGATTAAAACTAAATCAAACAACAACTAAAATTGCACATAATGTTTTTAACATTCGGCCAACAAATATTGAAGGATGATCTTGGCGGCGATTTTCAAGGAACACAAATGTTAAATTTTAAGCCTTGTCAAAAATTTCTTTAAACAAATATATTAAATAAATAATGAACAAAAATAAAAATTAAAAAAATATTAATTACACAACATAAATATATATATATATATATATATAGACACACACACACACACAAAGACAATTGTTAAGAACAAAAATATATATATATCTTATAAAAAATTGTTACAATTACACCGTAATTTTTTTTTATAATCAAACCCTAATTATACATAATCACACCAAAATTTCAATAGATTTTATTATTTTTCTAATTAGAATTTGTTTATCCAAAAATAAATATCTTATATTAATTGACCTTACATCTAATTTTAAAATTGTACTAAGTCTTAATAGACCTTACTCTCATAAGAAATCTCAAGATGCCCCACTCTCGTAGGAAATCTCAATTAACATGTCCTTATAAGAAATTGTCAAGTTGAAAGAATATATTATGCATTTTATATTTTAGAGGTAATCTCATTTTCCTTGTAAGAAATTGTCAAGTTGAAAGAATATATTATGCATTTTATATTTTAGAAATAATTGCATTCTCCTTATATACAATGAGTAATAATTTATTTCTTTTAACAATAATATCTTTAAAAAGTATCGAATTTCTAAAATAACCATATCCATTAACCATACTATCACTATCTTATTTGTTAGATTTCACTAGCATTGGGCTTATGAAAAATACCTTAACTACAACTTGGGTTTTATATGATAATCCTCTTTAATAGCATCTTAATCCTTAAAATAGAAATAATATCATTTCATCATGTTCAAAATAAATACCACTTACAATTATATTCTAAAATTTTCTTTAGTGTAAATATTAATCACTATGTTTAGAATTATCCACTCTAATGTTTGACTTTTACAGGAGTCCCCAACCATCAACATAAATTCGACCACTTCCCATGCTTAAATGCCAAACTATACCTTGTATACAAAAGAATAATCTGGCAGTAACATATCTTTTTCTATAGCAGTCTAACTACATGTCATGAGAATGTCGCATCATCTATATCAAAAATAAAATTATTGTCTCATCTAAAGAAGAGGGACACTATTAATAGCATTATCAATATTTTTGTTTATTAATTTAGACCAACTTGCCAAATTTGTTCATTTTCTTTTGGACTATCTTTTTTAATGTGTCTTGATTATCCACTCCCCAACAATTTTTTTTTTTTTGAACTTTTTTTCTAACTACTAGCTACCAATATGCTAATAAACTTCATTAATACCATTCTTCTACGATCTTTCTTTAAACATAAAGGTGCCAATAATTTCTTTAAGATTCAAAGTCTCATTTCCATACATCAATATAAGTAATGTGATTTTGTTAGAAGATGGAAGAGAATAAAGAAGCATTAATCCATGTCTTTCTCTTCAATTTGAACTCTAATAACTTCTAGTTTAGATAGAATGCCACTAAACACTAAGACAGTTAAAAAGTTTTGTATATGTTGAATAAGAAATTACTTATCCAAATCAACTAATTGTAAATGCTCTTTGTCTTATATAACTTCTCCAACCTTGCCTAAAGTTCTTTTGTTATGTGAATTTTTTTCTACATTCACAAGAATGCTTTTCATCAAGCATAGTTGCACAACACTTGCCATCCTCAAATCTAGCTCATCCTAATCTTCACTGCTCATACTAAATTTATCATAATCACTTGCACTGTGATTATCACCAGGAACAAGAATTCATTTGCCCTTCAATGTCTTATATAATCCAAATAGGATCAAAATATCATTGACTTGCATTTGCCAAAAAGTAAAGTTAATTCTTCCATTAAATTTTCTTAAATCAAATTTCATTTGATTCGAAAATTTTCTAGATAATACACTAAAACTGTTAGGATATGACCTAAAAATTATTCGTATTATCGACTTTAAGGATATTTAATCTTATTTATATATCATATATTAATAAAAAATTATTCATAAATATAGGCTATTTTCTTTTATTTAGTCATACATATGAATAAGGTATATTTGTAAATTATCCTAATAATTTATTTAATCGTTAAATAAAATTATTAAAGTCGTTCTCTATAAAGATGATATTCAATAGACAACAATATCGTATAATAAGTATATTGAATATCTCTAATGAATATCATGAGATGATATTATTATGAGTAACATAAGAGTCATATTATTAAGACATTAGTATGAATTAAATAGTTAGATAACTATTTTTTCGATCATGACCACATAAACAATAAATCATATTGTATAATATGTAATCAATTATTTATCATACAATTATACAAATTTACGATGTTATTTTTTGACCTAAGATATCATAATTGAATATAATGTAAATGCAAGTGATTTATACAGTGTATAAGTACAAGATTAATTACGTTTTATATTATAAAACTGATTTGATCACATGTTATTTACATTTAAAAATGAATAATGGTTAGGACGGGATCCATTGGCTCGATGTATAAGATTAGAGTTACCGCTGACTTAATCCAAATTCGAATTTCTAAACGAATATCGATAACTAACTAAAATAATAAATCTCTTGTCATAGTAATTAAATATTATACAAAATAATTCATAGTAACAAGTTCATTGCATATTAATTAATAGTTTGTATTTATATTAGGATGAGATTTGATGAAGTACGACTTCATTATGGTTTAGAGGTTATGACGTATTATTAAATATTAAATATAGTTATTAAACTTTTGAATAGTTTGAAATTCAAAAAGTTTGGAATAAATTCACAGTTATTCCATAATGAACCTACATGGTTACATTAATAGTAAAAAATAATGAGAAATATTTAGAAGAGAAAATATTATCAATAGCGAAGTTAGCACTTTTAAGATAATATTTAAGTCGAAATAAATATATATAAGTGTTATATATATTTATGAATTCTTTAAAGTATTTGAAGAATTTTTATTAGATTTACATTAAAATATAATTTAATATAAATTACATAATCAAATTAATAATATGAATTAACTAAAAATCTAAATATAAATGTATAATTATTTAATAATTCTACATGAACTCATGAATATATACTTAATTATATTTGGTTAAAAGTTGATTAAATACTTTATATTTAAGTACATGAACTTAAATATATAAAATAGAATTTATTAAATAATTACTATTTTGTCCATGTCACATTTATATCTTTATTAAAAAATAAGAGTAAGAATGAAAAGATTTAGATAATTTTAAGTATATGTGTCTGCAAATTTTACCAAATTGGATTATTTAAGCAAGCAAAAATCCATTTTTCTTCTCCCATTCGGTCAAGCTTCTCCAAGAGCATTTGGTGGTGTTGATTCTTGATTCTTGGCATAATTGAAAAAATTCTCATCATCCCTCATCATGTAAGTATTAAAAATCTTATCCATGATTAAATTTCATGCATATATGTGATATATGTATACTTGACATTCTATGCATTTGTGAAAATACTTGAATGAAACTTAAATTGTATTTCATACATGTTATATGATATTTCAATACTTCAAAAACAAAGTTTTGTATCACTTTTTGAAATTATACCCCTAATTTATTTATTTTTTATAATCAAAATTTTAATTTATTTTTATTTTATTTTTTTATTTTTATATTAGGTAGATACTAATTTATATTCTAAATTTTTAATAATATAAATTTTTAATTAACTTAAAGTAAAGTAATTATTATTATATAATTATATCATTTGAAAAATGATTTATATTAAACTCTTAAAATTTTATAATACGATTATTAAAGTGTAAAAATGTTGTAAATAATACAAATTAGAATATTTTATAATTATTAGTTAACACATTTATATGAACCTAATATAATAAAGTTATTTTATTATTATAGATTATGAATATTACATGGAGTAGTAAGAAATTCTATATTAATTTGTTAGTGTGTGTGTGTATAAAATCAAAACTATTTTAGATACATATTATTTTGTTTGTTTTATAGAATATATCTAATAAGCTTTAAAAAATAAATAAATAATATATTTATTTTTTAGTTAATAAATTTAGGATTAGAGAAAAGATAAGTATTTTTTTTTTATAAAATTTATCATAAAATAAAATTATCAAAAATTTTAAAGAAAACATCTAACAAAATTGTTTTAAATTGTTCAAGTGATTAAAAATTATTAAATTTTGATTAGTGTAACTGAGGAGGAAAGAGCCTAGAAAATACCTGTACATCTTTGCAAGTAGAAAAAGTAATAAATTCTATATGGACAGGGTGCAGATAGATTAATTAAGAAGAGATCATTTTGAGAGCAGAAGTTAAAAAAATAAAAGGCCATTTTTTTTCATTTAGCTAAATTGTTCTAAAATTCTTAACAAGTTAAAAAAAATAAACGAATTTATTTTAAAAAAATTTTTAAATTCAGTCATATTAACTCTTGGTAAAATATATATATATATATCCACTATTATTATTATTATTATTATTATTTTCCAAAATTAAATTTAGAACAATTTGATCCATATTTGCTATGAATTTGAAATCAATATTTATTACGTAACCTAGCCTCTATCATTTACTGATTTGATATTTTTATTTTTTTAATTCAAATTTTGTTTTAGTTGAATTGATTTATTTTGTGTTGAATTGGATAATTTAATTGTTGTGATTAGGGAGATAAATTTTGGTTTGCAGACTAAATTTTCGTTTGTCAGGAATTAACTTTACATTCGGCCAATATTGAATATTAAAAAGTGACATGAGACCCAAAAAAAAAAAAAAAAGATTTTTTTTAATTAAATTAATAGTATAATTACAAATTTATCCATGAATGAGTTAATTTTGAGAGTATCAAGGTAACATCGTTGGGGCGAGTCAGGTGGGTCTTATTATGTTTGAGCCTTGTGGTTGGTTCCAACTTTTCAACAATTGTAGGTAAACCCCCTCACTCTTTCTAGGGAGTAGAAATTGTTTCCTAGTGAGTGTTCCGAGTTTTATTGTATTTAGACCTTCCCTTCCCTTCCCTTCCTCTAGGGGCACTTTTTTTATAGTACTGCTCCAATAATAAATACTATAATATTACTTGCATGAATAAAAACTCCTCTATAATAAAAACTCTAATAATTACAATAATAATTATCATTATTTCTAGGCTTGATTGATTCTTAATAATAGGAAGAAACATCAGAATACGCAGAGTTTTTTAATTAATCCTGCCAGGCAGCAATAATGATTATGTGTAATCAATCCTCCAACGAATTGTTTTCTCAATGGGAGACATTTGCTTGGCCGGCAAATGATTCAGTTCCCACTACTTTGTGCAACAAATCACGCATGCTTCTATTTTTTTTTTACAAAAATCCATTTGTTTCTCTTATTTTGTTTTGACTGAGGAATAATAACACTCTTCAGCTTCTTAATAATAAATTTTATTTTACTTTTGCTGGACTCGGTACTTGGATATATATATATATATATATATTCAGAATTATTAATTGTTTTCGTTAATTTTGAATATAAAATAATTAATGTTGTTATTGGATTTTCAAATGTGGGTTCTTATTAACAAGAAGTCTATTTTCCTCGATTTTCCCCCCATCTAGAGACTAGTTTTTCTGTTTTCTGATTGTCTGTTGTTTTTTGTTTTTTCTTTTTAAGTTAAAAAGAGTGTTTGAGCGTTCGGTAATAACACTCTAAAACTTAAATTTAAAAATAAAGGTATTTAAAAATAAGAAATATGTTACTAATTTAGTCACATCTCTCTCCCCTTAAAAAGTGAACCTTACTTTTTTTTCTTTTTTTTTAATATGTCATGAATAGACAGTTATTTTTAATTAGTGAGTGGTTATCCTAATTAATGAGCTATTTTTCTAACTCATGGGTAATTAACCAAAATAATTAGTCAATACTGCAATTTATGGATAGTTATCTGTCGAGCAATTAGTCAATATCCTATTTGGCAAGCGATTATTAGGTAGCATGTATGCGTGCCTGACAACCATAAATTATTCTCCATCGTTCTCGGGGGATTATCTTACCATTATTGCATTCTCGGTCCTGGACGAAGCAACAATTGTTGGTTTATTATAGAGCTTGTGTTAAGATTTCCGTCTCAATTGGCTGATCTGCGAGCGAGCCGAGCCGAGCCGAGCCTTCAAGCCAAGTCTTTAGGCTCACTGTTAGCCTAATTCTTAACAAGTTATTAGACACCAATTTTTAAGGGCGTGCATGGGTTTCAGGTTAACCCAAAACTTTGTGATCCGGTTCTTGAATTAAAATTGGTTAATTTCAGTTCGATTTTAATATTAGACAAAGAATTGAATTAAACTAAATTGAATTAAAGAACTGAATCAAAATGTATGTAAATTTATCGCTAAGCTCCGTGCATCAAATTACATATATTGTTGATCAAATTTATTAATATAGAAAAATTTAATAAATTATGTAATTAATAAAAAAAATATTAAAATTTTTTATTAAAATTATAAAAAAATTAACTTAATTATTTTTAAATAAATATATTTATTTGAAACTGTTATTAAAATTTATTACTAAATTATTATAAATGTAATTCTTACATGAAATATATTTATATTTAATTTAATTAGTAATTTATTAAAAAATATATTTTTTAACTATTGATTTACGTAAAAAAAATTAATTAATGTATTTATAATATATATTTAATTTAATTTATTATATTATTTATATGATAATTTAATAAAATTATATTGTGCATATATTTATTTTAAAATTATTAAACAAGTTAACAATTGTCATAAAAAAATATATGCGAGGTATAATTATATATATATAATTTTATTATTAAAAAAATTTATGTTTTTTATAAAATATAATATTAATTTAAGCAATAGTACAATATTTTCTAAATAATTTATTGTGTATTAATTTTTTTTAGTAATTTATTTTTCTATTTTTTTCACTCAAGTTTTTGTTCACATATTTTACCACTTATATAATTTAATATTATTAATTTTATTTTAAATTTTTTTATCAAATTAAATTTATAGTTTAAGTGAATATTAATAATACTATACTTAAATAATTTTTAAAAATTATATAATATAAAATTTGATAAAAATATTTATAAAAAAATAATTAATAAATAGGGTATCATATTTTAAAATTGAAATTAAATCAGAATCAAAAATTAGGATATCTTATTAAATAGGATAGATTTAATTCTAAATTTTAAGAACTAATTTTATTTAAGGTAAATTTCGATTTTAAGTAGAATTGAAATTGAACCTATAAATCTTCACCCCTACCAATTTTTGGCCCCATGCCAATATGCAAAATTTTTTATTTTTATGGAATGAATTTTTCTTTGAAGCTATTTTTTAATAAATTTCTTCAATTTTAATTTATTGTCAAACAAGCACGGTTGAAATGGGATGTGATAGCAATATCTTTTGTAATACCTTTAAATTAGGAAAAATTATATTAATTAAAAGACTTATCAATTAAAAGAATAAAAAAGATAAAAAAGAATAATTTATATTTAAAAAAAAAAAATGGCTTCTCTCTGACTTTCTCTCTAGCATCGTTTTCTCTCCTCTTTTTCTTACCCCCTTATTCTTTTAAAGTAAAAATCATAAATAATTATAAATACTAATAACCCCTCGTACTTGATAACTCCCAACGACCAATAAGTTCTCTAATTAAAGATAATAAATAACTCTCATAATTTTTAATAAAAATTATGTAATTATTAATAATAAATATAAAATACTTAAAATATAAAATGAATAAATATTTTTATTTGATTATTAATATTTATTATTATTTCTCTCACATATTTTAAAATAATTTTTTTTTATTTGATAACTAACGTCTACTATTAATCCTCCAAGTCACTTGTGCTCAAAAAGTAAACCACAAATCTGCGAGGATACATGTGTTTGAGATTGATGCATTAACATATTCAACTTTAAAAAATATATATAATATTTTAAAAAAGTTTCCCAAATACACATTCTACTTGACAACTATCATGTATTATTCACTCTCTTTAACTTTTATTTGAAAAGAAAGTGGCATATAATATCATAATTTATAAGTGTAACATTAAATATGTTTGAAACTGATGCATGTCTACTAAATTTAAAAAGTATAATTGTCAATTAAAAGTGTCTGAAAAACATGCAATTCCAGTTGTTAACTAATATTCATTCTTCACCATCTTATTTGATATTTATAATTTTATCACACAAAATGTATATTTTGTACAACACCTCAAAATCAAACATATTAATTTAGACAATATTAGTTATCACCTAAAATTTGAAAAAGTAAAATATAATTAGGGATGATAATTTTTTCTGTGAAATCAAAAAATTAGATCCCATTTAATTTCATTTTTCATAAACGGACCTATTATTTGTTATAAACTAAAATATTTTTGAGTTAACACGTTTTTGAATTTAAATATTTTTAGACTAACATATTTTAGTTCAAGAATCCTCTATGAGATTTAGTATATTGGAGCTGAGAAACAAGATTATATTTATTCTCGTTTTCATAAACGGATCAAAAAAATAGATTTTGTTTATTTCCGTTTACAAAATGAACTAAAAATGAGAATGATAATTTTGACTTATTGTTAGCACTAAATAAAGTTAAGAATCAATAAAAAAACTTTCTTATAGTTTTAATAAAATGAAATTCTGCTTAAATTTTTAATCATATACTCACATTATTATTATTTTTATATTCAAAAATTAAAAATAAAAAATATGCTGAATGAGATAGAATATTATCTTAAAATTTTTTCAATTAATCAAAAGAAAATATTATTATTTTTCTTCAAAATTTCAAAAAATGTAAATATACACATGGGATAATATCATTTCATAGCTTGTCAAAATTAATTAAAATAAAATATATTAGCATTATTTAAAATAAAAACTCAAGAACTCATCAAACTATATTATTCTACAAGTTCGGAGCAATTAATCCAAAAATATTATTATCATTATTGTTGTTGTTAATTTTTTTTAAAAAAAGAAAGTAAATAGGCCTATGTTAGGGTTTTCACTAAGTGATTTTTTTTTTATTATTTTACAATTTTGAATGTTTTTCAAAATATTATTTAAAGAATAAAAAAAATAAAGAACTTGAGTTAAGATGGATAACATTATTTTATAAAATTTAATAATTAACTAAAATAGAATATAATTATATCTATTTTTTTTTTAAAGTAAGAAATTAAATAATTTTTAATAACTAATAGACTTATGGTGCTAAATAGACTTATTAACTAAAATAAAATTAGAATAATAAATTGATTGGTATTGAGACAGAGGTAGTTGTTGTAACACAGACATCTAGCTATCCACTGAGGTGCAAGCCGCCCCAAACTTCATCATATCTGCCCCCACCCAATCAGTTAAAAAAGTTTTTGGTTGATGGTACACATGTGATTGAACTTGTGTTTGCCTTGAATTGAATAGGAGTGCTGCGGCTGGGCTGTGTAACGAGAACATATCATATGTATGATCTTCTGGCTTATGTGGAGTGGAAACTTCCCATATTTTACAGATGATAGATTTATGGTATTGAAAGAGGGTCAGCACCTTACGAGAGTGATACAAATTTGGGCGAAACCGGAAACTTATAATTTTAAGCAGGATAGTTAATGGATGAGGATGGATGCAAGATAATTTATTTAGAATTTTTATTTTTATTTTTATTTTTTAAAAAAAAATATTAAAAAAATTTATAATTAGAATTTTTAAGAATTTAGTGAGTTTTAAATTTTGCGGGACGAGCCCACACCGCAAGTCCCTATGGATTCCTCTATGTCGGCTGCTACAACACTGGCAATCCAGCCCATCATTAATCAAAGGCACCAATTCATCTCCACAACAAAAGTAGATTCTTCCAATCACTTTCAGCACCCACTATATTAGTACGTACCCCTACTCTCTCCTCTAATCGCTGAGATTGCGATGATGCGCCTCAGCCTCGCAGGCCGCCCTCTATTGGCCTCTCCACTTTCCCTCACTTCCTCACCTCCCAAACAAACTTCCCTTCCCCTCAAACGACACACATTCTCCATCAAATCCAACATGTCAACTCAAACAACAATCGAGCACATCGTCCTCTTCAAGGTCAAACCCGACACCGACCATTCCAAAGTGAACACCATGATCAACAACCTCAACGGTCTTATCTCCCTCGACACAGTACGCCACCTCTCCACCGGTCCGGTAAGTCGCACCGGTTCATCACTCTTCACGTTCACTCACATGCTCCACAGTCGTTACAACTCCAAATCCGACCTAAATGCCTATTCTCAGCACCCAAACCACTTGACTGTGGTCAAAGAATCGGTCCTCCCCATATGTGAGGACATCATGGCCGTTGATTGGGTGGCTGATCACACTCCCGACCTGCTAGTCCTACCCTCCGGTTCAGCTGTGAGAGTCACGTTTTTGAAATTGAAGGAGAATATTGGGGAGGAAGTGAAAAATGAGATATTTGAGGTAATAAAGGGAATTAAGGAGATTTTTGGGGGAATTGAGCAAATTACTTGTGGAGAAAATTTTTCTCCGGCTAGAGCTAAGGGTTTTACGATTGCTTCCGTTGCGGTTTTTAAGGGAGTGAAAGAAATGGAGGAAGCGGATTCGAATGAGGAGTTGGTGAATCTGCAGAAAGAGAAGATTAAGGATTATTTGGAGAGTGTGATTGTTGTTGATTACGTGGTGCCTTAGCCTTGGCCTTCATCTTCCAGTCTTTGATAAGGTTATGCTAATTTCTTTCTCGCTTTGTACGCTGTTTTCAACAAGTTCTAATAACAGACTGGATTGTATTATTTCTCTATTTGCTTAATATCGCAAAAACTGCTTCTTTCACAGGTGATTCTTGTTTGTGTTTTGAATTCATTGTTAGAAGGTATTTGTATATATGCGGTGACTAAATGGCATAAGAAGTGATTCTTGTTGAACATTG
Organism: Khaya senegalensis; assembly: GCA_032402905.1. NCBI lineage: Eukaryota > Viridiplantae > Streptophyta > Magnoliopsida > Sapindales > Meliaceae > Khaya > Khaya senegalensis. The sequence goes on along the minus strand of CP135556.1, from coordinate 7,693,616 downwards.
AACGGTGATTTAGCTCTTTTAAGATATTTGATGTAAAATCAGCTAATAAAAGAATAGAGAAAACAAAAAATAAAAAAATACCAGTCAAATCTATGTCCGAATTGGTCCATGTTTGTTCCAGTTTATTGTAAACTTTCGCATAAACATATTATTTGTCCAAGTAACAACTGACACTTGGGAGCCTTCAAAGCTGTTGGTGTTGTATGGACTAAGACATTCCCTAGTAGTAATGGTACAACTGAGATTTATAGAAGTTACAGAGTGCTTCCCCTCTCCTCTAATGGGTAGTTTACTAGGATCATAAACATCACTATGAATAAGCTTTAAGACTTCTGTGTCGCCAAGATTTGTTCACCACCTCTTATTTTTCACACCCTCATTGAATACTTCTCTGTTGACTATCAGTCTATGATTCTCTAAAAGATTTGTTCTGTTGAAACAAATATTTATCTTGTGTCTTAAGAGAGATATATATATATATATATATATATATTCTCAGTTGAGACTAACTCCCAAAGTTTCATAGCTAATGTAGAACTCTTTTAAGTGAGGGATATGGTTAAATAAATTGGTTCTCGAGGGATGCAATTACACCATCTTTGCTTGCTGTTAACTGAAACAACAAAAGTGTATCTCTAAAATGAGGTTCAATTTAATATTTTGTATTGGTTTGATGGCATACATGTGATTTTTTTTTAATTTTTATTATTGAAAGGGAAAATTTCCGAATGATGCAGCTATGTAATGGGGAGATATTATATGTCAGATCTTCAGGCTTAAGAGGAAATTTCAAAATCTATAGATTTTAAATCTATAAACCCATAAGTCTTGTCTTATTGAAGATGGAAAGGAAGTGTTTTTCAATAATCTTGGAAGAAGAGATTATGAGTTATGCTGCAAGTAGTTTACCTGGTTTTGCTGGTTCCAAACTTGTGCGAGTGCAGCATTTCGGTCATCTACAGCAAATTTTAGAACCAATAGTTGATAATTAAGATTTACTGTTGAACGTGCGTAACTGTTATTTTAGATAAACCTTTTATCTGTGTGATTTCTTCTGCCGTCAAAGAATATGTGTTAATTACCCAAAGTTTTAGGAAAATTTTTTAAAATAATCCCTTTCATTAATCAATTTACATAAACGATCACTTCCATAAATTTTTTTACTAAAACAACAAGAAAACGTGCATTTGGAGAAAAATATCTCCATAATGCAAAATACTTAACAAACCAATTGATTTCCCCCTCTTTTCATCTATTTTCGTGATCGAAAGTTGGTCATCTCCTTTACCTTCGACAACAACAATGGCAACACAAACAAAGTACTAGATCCACGACGATGATGAAGGTCATTTCATGGTAGAAGTAAGGTAAGTTGGCATTTTCTTGCTGCATTTTCAAAACCTTAGCTCCGATACCAATAGAAAATGACTTCAAGAATAATATCTTATCTAAGAGCATCATAGAGGTATTGCAATATGCCATCATTACTAGACCTTGTATTAACTTCAGTATTAACAAGTTAAGTCAATATCTAATAAATTCAAAGCAAAGCAATTGGATAACATGAAAACAAGTCCTTAGATACTTTTAGAGAACACTGAATTATAGATTGAACTTCAAGCATGGGAGTAAGGTAGAACTGACAGGATACATGGATACAAGCTGGACAGCTGACTTGGATGACAAAGAATCTGTCACAGGCTATGCCATCTATGTGGAAACCCTGTTTCATGGACATTAAACAATAACGTCACAGACAAACACTAAAAGAGGGTTTTTTTTTTTTTTTTTTATGTCTTCTTGCCTTTGGTTGGCTATGCCAATTCAATTCATATTAGTCCAACCCTTTAATGAATCTATTTATTTTGTTATTTTCTTAAACAAAAAATAACAATATTTTATTTAGAATAGTTTTTAATGATTTATTTATTAATAATATTGTATTTTTAATTAATTTTCTTAAACAAATATAACCATATTGATTATATTTATTTTATATAAAAATAATAATGCAAATTTATTTATATGAAGTTAAAAATGTAAGAAATAAATGTATATTTAAAAAATAATATTTCATTAAAATTTTAATTAAATATAAAAATATAGGAAGTTTTATGAAATTTATCCTTATAAAAACCATCCAACCATTAGAACTCAGAGAGTTTAGAGATATTATTATTATTATGTTGATTTTTCAAACATAAAGAAGGGCAACTGTTGAGTGCTATACATTGAAGGGAGTTAGACAAGCCTTGCATTACAAGAAAGAAGGTCAACACCATGTCAGAGAATTTAATGTTTATATATATTATCTTCTGATTGCTACTTCTAATATGCCACCCTACACCTTCGCCAAATTTATGATGATATATAAAGCATTCTACAATTTTATTGGCATCCTAGCTGGTTAAATGATACAGCAGCAGAGTCACCCAAATAATTTCATTTTTATTATAATTTTATCTTTCTCGAAGCTTGTATGCTAAAACGATGATAATTAAAATACATCTAGAAGTGTATTAATTAGGAAAGACAAATAATGGTAAAATATCAGTGCGTCACCGTCAATTAGTGATGGCTAGCACATAAACGAAAGTTGCCTTCTTCGCCAAGACTTAATATAATTAATCCTCAAGTTATAATTTCTTTATGACCAAGTAATTTCTTTTAGTCAAAGATTTGAAGTCAATTTACCTTATCGGGCTAATGCTATAATATCATATGTTATAACAGTGTATATTTAGTCCAACACAGAGTTCAGATTGTAAATTGAAACAAACCAACTAATTAGCATAATATGGACATTCTGACATACCATCTTCTGCTAGCTCCATTGTTGTTGCTTGTGTATTGTGTTGTTAGAGTTTCCTACTCAATTTGGCTGAAACCCAAATGGCTGGAGAGGCAACTGAAGAGGCAGGGAATTGGAGGCAGACCCTACAAACTGCTGATTGGAGACATGAAAGAGTTTGTGACGATGATAACTGAAGCTCGGGCAAAACCCATCAATCTAAACCACCGGATTGTTCAAAGAGTCGACCCCTTCACCTTAGATAATGTCCAAAAATATGGTAGGAGTGCTTCTTTCACAGTAATTTCATTTAATTTAATTTCAGAAATTAACCGTGTCTTGTCAAATACAGGGAAAATATCATTTTCTTGGGCAGGGACAACCCCGAGGGTGATCATAAAAGATCCGGAATTGTTTAAAGAAGTACTGTCTAACAAACAAGGCCACTTTCAGAAGCCACCACTGAATCCTCTTATTCTGATTCTAACGAGAGGACTGACAACTATAGAGGGTGAGGATTGGGCCAGACATAGACACATAATCAATCCTGCCTTTCATCTTGAGAAACTCAAGGTCCATCTCATTGGAATTGGAATTAGATTATGCTTCTTTCATTCCTTGATTTCTGAGCACTCATTTTTGTTTTTTAAAATTTCTTCTTATAGGTAATGATTCCCGAGCTCATAACCAGCTGTAAAGAGATGATAGAAGAATGGAATCAGATGATTAGTAATCAAGAAAGTGGCGAGTTAGATGTCTGGCCACAACTTCAGAAACTTACTGCAGATACTATTTCTCGGGCTGCATTTGGAACCAACTATGAAGAAGGGAAGAAAATCTTTCAACTTCAAAAAGAATTGATACAACTAACTCTTGAAGCCATGCAGACATTATACATCCCTGGATTTAGGTACATGCCCCATTTTTGTTACATTTTAGGTGACGATATTTATCTTTACTTTTGATGATCAAATTAAACTGCCCTGTATAGATTTGTTCCAACGAGGAAGAATCAGAGGAGAAAGCATTTGGACAAAGAGATCACAGCAATGATAAGAAATGTAATTCAGGAGAAAGCAAATGCACTAAAAACAGGAGAATCCAGGGTTGATGACTTGCTTGGTCTACTTTTGCAATGTAATAACCAGTACAGTCCAGAAGAGAAAGAAAGTAACAGAAAAAGTTTAAGTTTGACGATTGAAGAGGTGATAGAGGAATGCAAGGCTTTCTACCTAGCAGGCCAAGAAACTACCTCAAGTTGGTTAACATGGACGATGATAGTCTTAGCTATGCACCCAGACTGGCAAGAAAAGGCAAGGGAAGAAGTTTTACAAGCTTGTCAGAACAAAGAACCTGATTTTGAAGCTGTATCCCACCTCAAGATTGTGAGCATTTTCTCTCTGCTTCACGTTCATATTAATTTCAATCACCATAACTACTAATGCAATATTTCCCACAGGTAACTATGATACTCTACGAAGTATTAAGGTTATATCCACCAGTCATTGCTCAATATCAGCATACCTGCAAGGAAATAATGATAGGAGGATCAGAAATCTATGTTCCTGCTGGGGTTGATATTACACTACCTACTCTGCTAATTCATCATGATGCTGAGCTCTGGGGTGAAGATTCAGACCAATTCAAACCAGAGAGATTCTCTCAAGGGATTTCGAAGGCGTCAAAAGATCAGCTAGCGGCACCATTCTTTCCTTTCGGGTGGGGTCCACGAACTTGCATCGGGCAGAATTTTGCCATGCTAGAAGCTAAGGTTGCTTTGGCTGTCATCCTACAGAATTTCTCATTCCAGCTCTCACCTTCATATTCTCATGCTCCCTGCACTGTCATGACTCTTCAACCACAACATGGAGCTCAAATTATATTACACAAACTGTAGGCAGTGAGCATGAGCCTAAAATTCCAAAAATAGTATTACTTTTCTGAGGATATGTGCTATGTTATGTTGTGATTTGTGGTGTACTGCTTTTCTCGAGGATTGTTGTGCAATCATCCATTCCGCGAATAAAATGTCCTGAAACAAGATTTTGCTAGTTGTTGTGCTAGGATTCAGGTCCTGAAGCCTAATTCTTTAAATCTTCCAAGTACACATTTGCGCGCAGGCAAGCGCGCAAAAGATATTACATATTTCTGAATTAACCAACAGAATAAATTTGAACTTACCACAGTCGTTTAACTGCATATATGTGCAGAGAATTCCAATCATTATTGTCAATTGTTGCATCAAAGCTAAATTAATTAAATTTCTCCACATGGTTATCCAATCTCACAACTTCCTGATAAAATAAATAAATAAATAAATAAAAAGAAAAAATTAATAATACAAAATTATAATTCTTTATCCTTTTTGAAAAATGGATTTATTAGTTTCATCCATGTATAAAACTTCTCACAAATCAGAACAACTTTTTAAAACGGAATCCACGTCAGGCGTCAGAATAGCACGCTTGTCAAGTTCCCCAACAACACAATAACTCTTCTCTGCAGTACTAATGGCTACAAAATCCTGGGCAAACATACAATCCATACCTGGGGTCACCTGCACCCATTTTAAACATCATAGACCGTATTTTATTAAGCAATATTACTAGGGTTTTAATTTTGCACATGTACTACTTTATTATGAACAAATTTAATGCTCTTGTTGGAAAATGTATTTCCTTAGTCGTCTCCTTGAGAAATATATATACTCACATCATAAAGGGTATCACCAAGCTTTAGTTTGACAGCACCACTCCTGTATACTAGTAATTTGCCCATGAAGCCTCCTGGCAACTCATTCAAACTACATATCTTCTCCCTAGCATGCATACTCAAGCTTTGGTTTACCTGAAATTGCTCATCTGCTGTTGTTGCTGACAACCGCTTCTTCATAGGCATTGTTGGTGGCAACTGAAGAAAAAACATGCTTGGTTCCAGATTCTCCTCCTGCCAGCCAACCATTCATCTGAAAGTATTTACAAAGAAAGTACGCATGCAGTAGTATTTACTATTTTAACTTGTTAGGTTTACCAACCATTAGACCAAGCTCTTCCGCTGGGTTCATGGAACTTTCGTTGTAATTTATGGTTTCAGAAGACTCCCCAAATTCCTCCTCATCAAGAATTTCTGTAAGTCATACAAACAAATTCAATGCAGTCTTTTAGTTTAGCAACTCAATGCAAGTTTCATCATGATAATCTGTGAAACCTCAAACTCTAGAAAAAGAAATGACTCAAACCAAACATCTGTAAGACATAATTCAGTTGCGCAAATGGCAATACTCAATTCATTTTAAAGCAAGCACAATAATTAATATCCTATTTTTCTTGGGTAAGTTCTTCTCCTTCGAGCAAACCTGGACTTCCTGAATATGGTCTCCTCAGAGGAAGTGTCACAGGATAATAACTGTAATAATCCTGCAGTATTGAAATAGAAGCAGAATGAGACAAATTAAGAGAGAAGAGCAAGGAAATCCAATGTGAGAATAATTAAAACCAGTAATCCACCAAAGTTGCATTGCTTTTGAAACCTAGTCATGGTTTTTTACCTACCCATGGTTCCTGGTATTCTTTCTCCTGCCTCAGGCCTGAGGTGTAGGCACCACCTGCAGAATCATTGTCATAAGTGTAATGCTCCGGAAGTATCTTAGTACCAGCTTAAAGATAGAGTGAGTAATTAAGAATGGCATACCATTCCCAGCTGAACCTCGACCTCTGTTACTGCTACTCCCACCTTTGGGAATACCATATGATTTTATAGAAGTGGAGGCACCTCCATGACCAAATGCAATTTGTGATGGTGCAACTACATATTTGAATACAAAAGAATTAAAAGAATCAAAATTTATTTTCTTGAAGCACATTAATCAGAGATATACATGACATGATTATAATCAAATTGTCTTTCAGTAAAATCTTCTATATAACAAAAATGGTCAACTGGTCTGCTACTAAATGCCAAATTTCCAGGAATTCTTTATCATCAATTGATTAAATGGATACCAAAAGAAGACATGTACTGAAAACCATAGAACCAATTCATCCAAATTTAAGCTACTATCAATGAATCAAACCCATGATAACAAAAAATCAAACCCATGAAAATCAGATATTTGCATCAGGAAACTTACATTAAGTACTAAATTTGACAGAGAAAATATACAAGGCTTCAGAACAAAGGGCAAAGAGAGGTAAATTCCAAACAAGGACACATAACCATGTCTCAAAGTATGGAGTATATTATATTATTGGAAACTACCATTTGGATCTGGCAGTAGCAAATCGCAGCATAAAGAAAATCAAATACACAAGATTAACCTTTCCCCAGACAACAAAGGTTAAATGATAAATAAATAATGTTATCATATCATTACTAATGTTTGGACAAATGTTTACAGAGAATTACTTAGTTGATTAACAGACATTTGGAAAACTACAATCGCTGGCAGAAGAAAACCACAAGAATATAAATACACACACACACACACACATAAAGCAAGATATTCAACTTGAAAGCTGAATCTAATGGTCACAATGCAGCTTGAGGTAGAGAATTACCCTTTTTTTCAACTTTAGGCTTTCCCTTCTGAGCACCTTGCTAAGGAAGAACAAGAGAATTAAAATATAAGAACATAAAACATAAGAGAATTAAACTTGGATAAATAATGACTGAAAAAATAGATTGACAAATACATTTGCATTGAAACGTTGCAGCAAATCCATGGCCTGGACAGCATCGGCATTTTCAACCACTTCACTGCAGACAGCATATGGTGATGAGACCAAAAGGAAATCACAAGAAGAAATGGCATCTGCAATGCTAGTGAACAAAATGAAATGTACTTTTTAACTTCAGCCTTTGGTACCCGGAGAGGAGGAGCTTTTGGCACATATTTCATCTGCAGCAGCTCAAAAACAATTCACCAGAAAATTTTTAAAAAAAATACTGATCTTTTTTTGTAGCTCAAGTATATAAAGTAAGGGTATGAAGATAAACCTTTCTGGTGGCATTTGTGGTGCTGCTAGAAGGTTCCGGCTCCATCAGAATTGAATAAAAGTCTTCAAATAAAAGGAGAGAGAACAAAATGTAATAATTAGTCAATCCATTATAAAATGATCAACAGATAGGATTTAGCCCGGAAATTGCAAGGCCAAAGTTTGGCAAAATGGGTGTGCTATGGTTATTATAAAGTCTTTAATTCCTCAACATATATCACAAAGCTCATGGCATAGCTCACAATTGGGGTGCAACTAAAAAGCCACAAAGCAGCATTCATTGCTACACACAGAACATATTCATAAGCAGAAATCCAAATAGTCTTGAGAAAATTCAAGTTCTGTGAGCATGAGTTTTAATTTTATGATTAAAATAGGACTTTCAAATTGCTACTCCATCTTGATGCAAGAAATCCAAGCGATAGGCCAATAATTAGGACAGACTGCCCAACCATTCACAAAACATCTAGATGATCAAATAATTGCAAATATGACTATATCACCAAAACAAAGCCGATATAAACTTATAAATATGACATTGTCAAATAGGCGTAGAATGCACCTCCTGAAAAAGTAGTTGAAAAGCAGCATCAGCCCTGCAGAAAGCAACGCCGTCGTAACCGAAAAGTGGTATTATATTTTGAGCATGGATAGCTAATATGTTATATGCTTGCTGACATAGATCTTTACCGTCAATCAACGTTCTCTATCTCTATCGGTCACAGATGGATTAAATTTGATCTCATTCAATTGCAAAAAATGAAATAGCGTAAAGCATTAAAGTACATCCATGGACTGATCAATCCAGATTAAATAAGAAAACGCCGTTTCAAAAGAATTTATCGAGAACGTGAAAGCGGTGGAATCTACTAACCTTTTGAAATTAGAATCCAATAGAAGAAACAAGTGAGAGCGGCCAGCGCAAACCCGAGTCACTATCAGTATCAGGCAGCGTTGGCATAATAAAACCTAAGTTTTGAAAGCGCGCACCAGAGCTTGCGTTTTATATTGCTATGGTAAGAGTTTCGCCAACAAATTTTGTCGAGCTATTTCAAAACTACCCACGCCCCCTCAAATTTCAAAAAATCACACTTAATAGAAAATTTTATTAAGTAATTTGATTTCTTGCCGTAAGAGTAAGAAGTTAAGCAGCCAAGTCTCTCAATTTCCCGCACAATCAACTGTGAAGAAGAATTGTTTTGCCACTAGGAGAGAGAGAGAGATATATATATATATATATATTGACTCGTACCAACTTTACAGAGAATTTCATAAGATAGATAGATGGATAGATTTTGCTTATATCAACCCTCTCCAAACAATTTGTAAGATATTTGAGGCAGGCATTTCGAGCACAGGGACCAGGATTTTGATAGCACATACTTTTGCTGTTTCGGATGTTAAGAAATAACGATTTGATATATGCGTAGGAGGAAGAACAAGATTCAAAGGCACTGAGGCAGTTCTACATCTGCAATGACGACTTGTATTAAGTGGCGTAAGTCCTCTTCATTTTGCAGGGAAACACAATTCCAAAATGGTTTCGTAAAACCAAAAAAAGCACTCTTAAATCTCTTTCTTTCGTAACAATAGGCCAAACCAAGTGAGTTACTCCCTTTGGGGCGCTCTGTCTAAAGTCCACGAACGAATATAACTGAAAGAATGCATGGAGTGAACAACAGATACCAGAGTCTTCTTTACTTCCAAGTGATAAAATTTGCCAGTCTTACAATTAACATACATCACAAAAATATTATCATCACTTCCTAATTTCTCATTGGTTGAGCACCTTGCACAGATGCTATTAGTTGAGCCATAACAGTAGCATATTGAACAGCTGTGTGTTGCGAACTATAGCAGTCTGGGAGGCCATACTCCGTAAAATTAGGTTCCATATGCATAAAATGACCCGGCAATGATCTTTTTAAGAGGGCTCCTTGCCATATCTCTAAAAACTCTTCCATGATTTGCCTAGATTTCTCAATGGAAGAAATGGGAAGGTACTCCACCTGCAAAGACACGATCAGCTTAAATTAGAATGAATTACCATTCACTAGCAAGGAAATCTTTGCTCCTGAAGTTCAAACATCCAAATAAGTGTTAGTGCAGCGGAGCAACACTCAGAAGTACTTGTGAATATGGGGATTAAAAAGTGTTAGGTTTTTTTCCCTCATTTCTTTTTCCTATGGACATGGACCTACAATCCAAAGGCTAAGAAATTTCAAGATTTTAGAGGATATAAGAGTTTGCTGTAAAGCTGAAAAAATTAGTAATCATTCCTTTGCCCAGGTGCAAAACGAGCAATCACTTGAAATTGACTTAGAAGATAGGATGCAGTAATATATTGATTATTTTCTGGTCACAAAAAACCTTAACACTTAATCAAAAAGAGTGAGAGACTCTTCTATTTGGCATATCCAGTTGGTAATGATGAAGTAAATATTTATGTGGCAACAACGATCAAATGTCAAACCTATTTGTTAACTGGAGAACAGGTAAATATAAACTTCCGCTGTTAATCTGATTACTCTAACCAAACCTGTTAAATAGACAAAATTCTTCACACATTATCAACAAACAGAATGCTGCATTAGAATGATTAAAACACTGAAAAGTTCATCCTGGGCAAGTGGAATTCGAATTTCCTTCAAGCTTTCTATGGTGAGGCCCAAAACTTCTAAAGGTCCTAACAGAAAGCTTAACACACACATGCACACCGGTACTAATGCACAAAAAGGATATTCAAAAAATTAACTGCAGTATGGATCAAATCTGTGAGTCAAAAGAATCAAATAACACAACAGATATAATTGCAATTGAAAATGTGTAAAAGTTGGATATACCTCCATAACTATTCCTCTCAAATTTTCAGAATGAGTAGGTACAACCTTCCCCACTCTCAATTGAAAATCACCCAGTTGATACTGAAAACCCTGTATAAACCGTCTCGTAGTAAAAATCAATACAAACAAATTCTGCGACAATTCAACTTGAAATTCTCAAACTAAGAGCATAAATACAACCTCAAAGTTAAGTGCCACCCTCATTTTGTAAGACTGCAACTTCTCCATTATAATTTGAATGGACGAATCGGATTCTAGAATAATCCGCTGAGCCCGTATTACGAAATAATACTTGTTCGGCTGCTCTGGGATGAGGATCCCCAGAAAATCGCGCGGGAATTCGGCCGCTAGTGATTGATCTGATGTGTGTGTTAATCAAATCAATAGGTAAACAATTTTGAAAATAATATGAGAAAATCATTGAGCTAAAAAGAACCTCGAAGCATCGGTTTGTAGAAGGTGAGAGTAGCTTTCCATCGCCCTTCCTTGACGCCGTTGATGCTCTCAACGCACTGTGTGACTTCGTTTAGGATTTGACTGTTCACGCTTGTTCCTGCATTCGGCTGCCAATGCAAAACCCTAAAAAAAAAAAAAAACATTTTAGAATCATGAAAAATATTTCCGATTCCGGTATAGTAATTCCAACTGTTTTTCTTTTACCATTTAATGGGCATCGTGTTCGCTGGTGTCACTGACACTAAATTATTGCAAAAACCAGGGACGGAGTAGAGGCGGAGTTTTCTGGTGGCGGAGCCGCAGCTACAAACGATGCCACAACACACATCAAATATAGACGGCGTCGTTTGGAGGTTCTAAACAAATAAATAATTTAATACAGATTATAATTCGAATATTGCGTGGCATCAAAACTCTTAATACACATAATAAGTTGAATCGATAAATACATATATAATAAGATAATTCTCCGTTTTAAATTTAAAATTGATCAACTTTAAAATTTCCTTTTATTTTTATCAAAATACTGAAGTCTGACCTTCTTTTTCTCTGCTTCTTCCACAAGCTTTCAAATAAGAGACAAATTTATCATCGTATTTTATTTAAAATAATATTTAATTTTAAATAAATATATAATTCAAATAAATTTAAATGATATATCCATTTAATTCGCTTGCTATAAGTGTTAAGTTATTTTTAAAATAAAAAACATAATAATTAATATTTTACATTTACAACGGTCAAATAATATAAATAAAATAATATTTATTTATACTTATTAATAAAATTATTTTAACTTATAATAGTGAATATAAATTTTATTATAATTTATGATGCTGTATAAAAAGTTATATTTTGAAAAAAAAAAAATTGTACTTCATCTTTGACCACCTTTAAATAATACAAATGATTGACATTCTTGAATGTTAATGAGTAAAATTTTTTTAAAAAAATATTTATTAAATAATTATATTCAGTTTTTTTAAAAAAAAATTAATAGAGTTTACATGGATATGCATATGAATGAAAATTATGAATAAATTAAGTTTTGCTTTAGATTAGTTAAAAAAAAAACATTATTTAAATACATATGATAAATGATTCTGCTAGTTTATTGTAGGTGTGGACATATCAATGTTTGGACCAAAGACTGAAATAGAGCGTGTAAATGCAATAGTAATGAAAATTTAATTCTTGAGAAAACTTGGAAATAAGATTTTTATTTCTAAATTGATTAATTTATCTTTATTTAATAATTTAATATCTCATTTTATCTTTTATTTTAATTAAAAAATATATAAATTAAAAATTAATTATAAAAATATAAATATAATAATTTTTATTATTTTTATTCATATTTTTATAGTTATTATTAATAAAATTATTATTATAATTAATTATTAATAAAAATAATTTTTTAATAATAATAATGATAAAAATTAATTAAGGACATTTTAGTAACTTAAAATAATTTTTTTTTATTCTAATTATATTTTTTATAATTAAAGTAAATAGCTTATTTTAATTTATATTTCTCATTTCTTTTTTTATTTCGATTCTATTTTTTAGAATTAAAATGAATAACTTATTTTAATTTTTATTTCTCATTTCGATTATAACTCATTTTAATTTTAACTCATTTCGACTTATTTTAATTTTAACTCATTTCGACTTATTTTAATTATAAATTAGTAAATATACCATTAATATACATTAAATTAAGGGTGGCAGAATTATTTTTTTATTATTTTAAGTTTTAATTATTTATCTCTAATTAATTTAATTTCTATTTTTATTTTTAATTTAAACTAACATTATCCTTATTCAAATTTTTATAACAAACAGGATGATCATGAATTTAAACCAAATTAATTGTAATATGAAAATTAATACCTTATTGATGACAATACTAATATCATAATGATATATGAAAATAATTTACAAATCTTAAACACACTATTATAAATATTATCATCCAACATCGCCATCTACTAATATCATAATGAAATGAAGAGAATTACTTTATTTCTTTTCATAAAATAATACATGAAAACAAAATGATCACAATCACAAATTTCCACTTTATAAAGCTCAGCCAATTAATCCAAACCATTATAACTTACAAGAAATATATTAGAACAAAATGTCAAAATTAATAAATTCTTAGTAAATTATAGCTCCAACTTTTGGTAAAAGTGATAAATAATAAAATTTAAAAAATTAAATTAAATAAAATATTAAAAATTGTATATTTCTCATTAATATTCTAGAAAAATATTTTGTTTAATAGATAAGAAAATAAAAATTTTATTTTAATTTTGTTAATCTTGTGTTGATACATTAAAAAAATTGGTTTGTTAATCTTGTGTTAGTACATTAAAAAAATTACATTAATAGTTATTTTTTATTTTGGTAAATTTTTTTTTTATTTGTGTAGTTGATAAAAAATTGGTGGGCAAAAAAAGTAAATGAAATAAACAAACTTTAGGTGTTCTTGTTTTATTAGAGATAGAAAATTTAAAATAATTACATATAATATTTAAATTAGTTATTTTTAATTTTTAAAACATATCTATAATTTAAGAAAATTTTATATATATATAAAGCAAGACTCCAGGATTATCTTGAAAATATTTTATCTCAACTGAATGATTACCACACTTATGTTAAATAACACCAAATATTAAATTCCACCATAGATTTATTTATTAGTGGTAAAAAAAAGAAAAATTGTATAAATATTTATTTATTTTATAATTTTTTTAGTAATTTATAGAAATAATTTTAAAATATTTTTATGTTAATTAATATGTAATTTATTAATTTAAAAACTATTTTAATATTAATTAAATTTGATAAATATTAATATAACACTAATAATTATAGATAAAATTTTTATTTTTAATTTAGTATTTATGCAATTTAATTCATCACTAAAAAATATGAGTCATTTGTTAATAGTAAAAACTGAAATATCTCGACACCTAAATGCAAATTCACAAATACCTAAAAACAAAAAGAAAATAAAATTAAAAAAAAAAAATTTACAGCAAGCGGGATTACGGAAACAAATTTGAGAGTTGTCGCGTGCGTTGTCCTTCCTCTCTTTGACTGCAATTTGGCACGCTCACCTTATGCATGCTCTTGCTGTGATGTCAGCTAACAAAACAAACACAGAGAGATCTAAAAGAAGATAAACACAACTGTAGTTAAGGGAAGGGTTATCGTCTTTTTTGTTATTAATTCGATTCGAATTGAGTAATCGAAATCAATGGCGTGCGTGTACATAGCGGTGCAGAATTCAGAAGAGGAGGTAAGAGTGGCGCTGGATCAACTCCCAAGGGACGCCTCTGATATTCTTGACATTCTCAAGGCCGAGCAAGCCCCTCTCGATCTCTGGCTCATTATTGCCGTTCGTTTTTCTTTCTTTCTTTCTTTCGCACATTAATGTGTGTCATTTCTTGATTCTGGTTTGAATTCATGCGATATTGTTGCTCATAAATTTTGGTGAAAAATCATTTTCTAACTGTTCGGTGAATTTCTTTGAGGCTGTGTGGTGCCTGATAATAGTTGGTTTGTGGGGATTTGATGCACATCTACGGTGTAAGTGGAGGAGCTAATGAAAATTAGGTCTTGGAATATTTTGTCGTGTCAAACAAAAATTATTTTATCTTTCGAAATTTGTTTGAGATACAATGCCACGATGGAACTATGGAGTTGAGTATTCTGGGTATAAATGATAAAAATAACCTTAAATTGGATAACATTTCATCATCATTTTATCACTGTGACGCAGAGGGAGTACTTCAAACAAGGAAAAGTTGAACGGTTTCGTCAAACTTTGGAGGAAGGTTCTAGTCCAGGTATTTCTTTCTCTCTCTCATGCTGGTGCTCTTTTGCTTAATAATTTGGTAATGTTTACATGACAAAGTAGACAAATGACGCAAGGGGATGCGTGGAACTAACTTGTTTGTGACTGGAATTCTGCTTTCATGTTTATTGTCTTAGATATTAAAAATTATTATTCTGATGGGCTAATGCTGTATGCTTACTTGCAGAGATTGTGAATACTATGCCAATGTTAGATATGAGAGGATTGCTATATTAAATGCTGCAGGGGCATACTACACCTACCTTGGCAAAATTGAGACAAAACAAAGAGAAAAGGAGGAGCATTTATTCTCTCCAACACAATATTACAACAAAGCATCAAGAATCGACATGCATGAACCTTCTACTTGGGTTGGGAAAGGTGAAAGTTCTTGTGCTTCTTTGTCATATCATATACATCTAAGAAATATTGAACTGGATGGCTCTCTTAAGCTTTTAGATTGTGTGTAGGGTTACCGGGCAGACCTCTTAAGACTATCTTAATTGTTGATCCACTTTACTTTTTTTTGAGGACATTCTAGCAACTCCCTTTGTGGCATTTAAATGTGATAAACAATAGGTTTCTTATGCAGGTGTTATTTATTTTTATTAGGTCGAATATTCATCTTTAGTTAGATACCATATTGGATATATGTTACTGTGAGTCCCTTTTGGTTTATCATTCTAAATCCTTGCTTTAGTGGATGGTGATGTTCATATTCATATTGACATTTTATTCAAAGGGTTCTTTCTCATACTTTCATTACGTGTTTGCCATTATATTTTGTCTTTACACTTTGTATAGTTTAACCTTTCTACTGGGTGAAGCTTGACTGATAATTATGATCTGATTGTTTGATTTATGTGTTGCTGGGATATTTTGTTTATAATTCCATGCATTTGAAAGTGTTAGTTTTAACATACAGGTTAACATGTTACTTGGACTTAGTATCTTACATCTTTCCTGATGCAGTGTTTCATCATTTTTCCTGAATTAGTGTCTTATAAGATTCTAAATTTGTCGATCATCTCTTCCCTGTTGTTTTTTTTTTTCCTTTTTGTTGTGTTAATGGTGAGCCATTTTCTGGATTTCGGAGGATGGCTTTCTTAAAACTTCATACATGTTTGCTGTACAGGTCAACTTTTACTGGCTAAGGGTGAAATAGAACAGGGTTCAAGTGCTTTTAAGATTGTATTAGAGGTTGATCGTGATAATGTTCCTGCTCTTCTCGGTCAGGTGTATTGAAATGCACTTCTTAATGTAGCTTGAAGAGCTTGTTCTGCTCATAATCCTAAATATTGTTAATGTAGTCCTTCACTGACTATGAGTTGATCACTTGAAAAATTTTGCTTGTATGCATAGTGGTTTTATTTCTTCTGGTACTTTTTCTTTCAATCCTTTAAACTTTCAGACGATGTGAGGATGCTGACTTTGCATAATTTTATTCTTAAGTCACCATTCTGGGTCTTCAGCACTATTTACCATCTGGAACTATTTACCATGTTTTTCTCTATATCTAATGAATTACACTGTTTGACACTGTTATGGTTATGACATCCTCTCTTGCCAAAAACATGAGGGAAAGACTAGAATGAGCGATGGGATGGCAACATTGGTGATAGTTTAAAATGCAGAAATAAAATTAAAGTGAGATTTAGGCAGCCTTTTTCTGAATTTTTTTGAAAGATAACACAGTACTGGGTGGTCTCAAGCGCTCTTTTAATATTTGATTATATATAAGTTGCTCTTTGCTGTGAATAATTGATCCTTGATGTCTGCAGGCATGTGTTGAGTTTAATCATGGACGTTATGCTGATTCGTTGGAGTTGTATAAGGTTTGTAATTTTCATCTTAATGGGTATGATTTAAGCTAACACATAAAATCTCAACCTGCGGCATTTACTCTACATAAGGTTTAATCTTTGTAACTATTCTTCTTTAATACATATTTTTGGTCTCTTTAAAAAAAATCTAAATATGAATTGTTAGGGCTCATGAGTCATGACTAGTCCTCTACCTGATGTTTTATATGTACTATTTATGGTAATATTTTCCCGTCAACACAAATTTTGACATTTCTGTTAATCCATAATGTATGATCTCTCTTAAGAGGGCCTTGCAAGTTTATCCTGATTGTCCTGGAGCTGTAAAACTTGGAATAGGTCTCTGTCGCTATAAATTGGGTGAATTTGAGAAAGCTCACTGGGCATTTGAGCGGGCTTTGCAGGTATGATATTAAATAGTTGTCTATGTGGTGAAAATTTAGTGTGTTGATGCTTCAGCTTTGAATTTATCACTGATGCTTTGTGTATTGTTTCTCAATTTATATTTGCAGTTAGATCCAGAAAATGTTGAGGCTCTTATTGCACTTGCTATTGTGGATTTGCATACAAATGAAGGTGAATGTTTCCAAATTCATAGTTTTATAAAGATGAATACAGTATTCAGTTAGTCATTGTCATTGTCTAATTCTAATGCTGCATCATGTCTGCAAAGCTGTTGGAATAAGAAGAGGAATGGAAAAAATGCAAAGAGCCTTTGAGGTATACCCGTATTGTGCAATGGCTCTTAATTGTCTGACAAATCACTTCTTCACTGGTCAACATTCCTTAGTGGAGCAATTGACTGAAACAGCACTTGCTGTAACCAATCATGGACCAACAAAGTCACATTCGTATTACAATTTGGCCTGATCTTATCATAGCAAGGTCTGAAACACTGTCATTTAGTATGAATATAATTTAGTGGGTGTTTTATTGCATTATATGTTGGAATTGCTCTTTCTGAATTAAAGTTCACTAATAAAGTAAAAAGGTAGAAGAGCTGAAAAGTACACTTTCTGTTGAAGTGGCGCCTATGTAATCAAAACTCTCATTGTCATCATCCACTTGTTCAGAACTATCAATATATCTCAATTTGGAGGTTTTGCTTTGGTTATCTTTCTTAAATTATCTTTATTCATGCATGTCTAGTGAACTGAGCTGTTTTGGCTCTTTTGACCATTAGTGACAGTAATGACATTTTTTTTTCCCCTTGATTACAGGGTGATTATGAGAAAGCTGGGCTCTACTACATGGCATCTGTCAAAGAGATCAATAAGCCCCATGAATTTATATTTCCTTATTATGGTCAGTGACCTACTCCATTCCAATATGTGTTTGAACTTTTTCATCAATATTTGGATATATATTGGCATCTATGGCATTGTAGCTATTATTTACAGCCAAAACTCTTCATAATTGGGAGGAGGGGTCAGATTAAGTTAATGGAAAAGTGTATTGTGAGCCACTATTTCCTGAAAAGGAGAAAATTATCCTGAACCTACATCTCATAATCATTGCAGAAAACCAGATGCATAAGCTAGTTTGTAATATAAGATTTTACCTCTTCTTAACACTCTTATTTTGGATTTCTTTATAGTCTTCCGTCCAGGTGTTGGTCCTAGAGTTGATCCACTATTGGTGATGAAATCTAATTGTTATCATAATTTCTTTCAAGTGATGCATGCCAATTGCCTTATTTATATGTTGAAGCATGCTAGTGTGATTTGGATTATAGACAATCATGAGTTGATTTTAGATTTTATCTTTTAAATGTTTTTTGAATTTTATTAACTACTTTGATATTTGTCTTTCTTTTGTATGAAAGAAAAGTGAAAGAAAAGTGAAAGATTGTTGAACTTTTCACTAACATGCAGAATGTGATTTAGGTCATTATTATGATATTGTTTAGTTTAATAATAATAATTAATGATCAAAGGATTTTCATAATGTAGGCTTCATTATTTGTTCTATTGCACTTGGTTCTCCCTGTAATATAAGCTAGGTTGTTTGGCACAGGTTTGGTACAAGTACAACTGAAGCTGGGAGATTTCAAAAGTGCAGTCACCAACTTTGAAAAAGTTTGGAGATTTACCCTGATAATTGTGAGTCATTGAAAGTGAGTTATGACAAAGAGCTTTGCCACTCGGGTATTGTTTGTTAATCTGTTCTAAATTTTGAACTTTTGTTCTTTTTTATTTTGGTTAATTTATTTTTCTTGTCGAATAGGCTCTTGGGCACATTTTTGTTCAGCTTGGGCAGATTGAGAAAGCCCAGGAATTTATGAGGAAGGCTGCAAAAATTGATCCACGTGATGCTCAGGTAGTTTTTTTTGCTTGACTTCTCCTGAATTTTTGATATGTGTTGATTATGACCTGGATTCATTTTCTCGTATTGAGGCTCTTGAATATGTCACTTAAACAAAGGATTTTACTGCACTGCACAAATGACATGGATTCTGTCCCATCTTATATTCTTGGTTTGTTTGCATGCTAAGATGGCTTGTTAGACTTGTATATAACAAGGGAGCTGATCTGCAGATATTTCTGATTGATAATATCTGCAGTGAAGCAGGATTACATTAGTGCATGCTGGTGATAAACTCCTAATGCTTTTAGGAATGAGCTTTACAGTCACTCTGCATGTTATTTCTGCAAAACATGATAATGAATTTTGTTATCTCACTGTTAGATGAATTTTGGTGAAAGCTGGATACTAAATGTCCTGCTTTACTGAAGCTCAAGTCATAAAGGGATGAGTTGGGTTAAGATGGGTAGGTCTTACTTTGAACCTGACTAGAAGAAAGGAAATTAAAAGAAAAAGTGTACTATTTGATGCAGGATGGTCATAGAAGCAATGCTGCAGAAAAAGATATCTTGCAAATCAAAGAGATCTTTGTTCGGCAAATGCGTGTATACTTGCTTACTAGCTTTAGTAAATTAGCAATATTTCTTTTTGTTTTGAGTTGTTGGTAGGGACCAAAGGTCTTGAGTGATCAATTTGGCAAACTAACTAGTGGGGTCATGATCATCCAGTTTCTCGTGATCATCTGGTTGCTCATGATTTATGAGGTTGAATCTTGGTTCTTTCTGCATACCCCTTTTGAAAGCTGACTTAGCCCATTTTTGGAGACTTTAAATTGATTTTCTTTTCTTGTTTTAGTTGGATTTCATATTTGAGTTGTTTTTATATATTCCTTGTTTAGTACAGTGTCTTGTTTCAGTAGTTTTCGTAGTCTAGCTGCAATTAGTTATAATTAGTATAAAATGGGTCTTTTGTAGCCTATAAAGTAGAGTTATTGGTATTCAGTTGCTTATGGTATAAACTCTTGGTTTGAGTTGTTCTTGTCATTTCTCAGCATTCAATGAATCAACGAGATCTAACATGCTAAATTCATAGCATTCTGTGGAATCAATGGGAACTCAATTTATTTCTTTATTCTTGGCATTCTTAGATTAAACGGATATTGAAAATATCCTTCTACCTCAATTTCACATCTAGCCCACCAAAGCACTTTGGCATTACGGAGAAGCATTCTTAATTTGAAGCCAAGAAATTTAACTTCTTGGAAGCTACATGCAACAATAACCTCTTTTGTTCATTTATTGTTATATCTTGAGACTTGAGTGGAATTTTGGTGCCTCATTTTTAGCCAGATCATGGTACAATTGCTTACTTTATTTGGTGTACATGAAGGATGTACTGTTCAATGTCTTTGTATCATAATAACCCAATAGATGACCAAATTACACTTTGTTCCAAGCTGCTTACTTTCAAGTATTATTCAGTAAAATATAAATAATGAGATATATGTTTTCTTTGTTTTTCACACTTTCCCTAAAAAGAAATGAATGAACTATGATGCAGGCGTTTATTGATTTAGGGGACATGTTAATTTCTTCTGACACTGGTGCTGCTCTTGATGCCTTTAAAACTGTAAGTCGTTTCCCATTCTGCACTTAATTCTAGGTCAGCAATTTGATATGTACTAAAGTCTTTGTTCTAAATTTTGGTATCTATGATGTTTTTGGATAACTTGGATATTGTTACAGGCCCATACGCTTATGAAAATGTGGGTCAAGAAGTACCAATAGAAGTACTCAACAATGTTGGAGTTATACATTTCGAAAGGAAGAGTTTGAGGTTAGGCAGTTTTCTCTGAACTACTTGGAAGAATTTTTTTTTTTTTTTGTTATTATAAGTTTTGTATGATTTTCTTTTGTTTTGGTCGTAATGTTTTGTAAAGTACTCGGCAAATAGCTTTGTTGATCTTATTGTTCAGTTGGCTCAACAGAGTTTCAAGGAAGCATTAGGTGATGGCATATGGCTTCCTTTGCTTGACAACAGAGCCAACGCCCATGCTATTGATGCTAGTGCATCTATCCTACAATACAAGGACATACAATTATTTCATCGATTTGAAGGTGGTTATCATGTGGAACTACCATGGAATAAGGTCATCGTGTTTTTTAACCTGGCCAGATTACTTGAGCAATTACATGGCACAGAAGTTGCAAGCATACTGTACTGTCTGATCTTGTCTAAGGTAGGCATGCATGTGAATTCAGACATCTATTTTATGTTCTATTCTAGTTATGAGTACCATTCTCGGGCGAAATAAGTTCACTTTATATCAGGAAGTTGGTATAAAGCAGCTAGTTGGCCAATCGGCTACTGGCTAGTGGACTTCAACCATGATGTTAAGCACACCATTAGCTTTGTTTTCCTTGGATGGAGGAGTTATGATTTTTTGGGATTTGTTTATCAATGTTGTCCTGCTTTGTAATGTGGACTTATATGCTGCAATTGGACTTTATAATATCTCATTCAGAAGACAGTCGTCCATATAACAATTATGGAAGTCGATTCTTTTTTTGTAGCAATTAGTCAATGATGTGAAACAGTTTAATTTTTCATGAGGCCCATTTTGCCTGCTCTTTGAAGTACACATTCATACATATAAATAGGTAAATATTGAATGGATATTCAAGGGTTGTGAAAAAGTCTCATCTAACAATTTCAGCTTCCCATATCTGGAGGTTGGACTTATATTCATATGCTTTTTAACCTTCAATTAAATTTTCAACTACCTTCTTCTCCGTGTTTCTGTCTCAACTGAACTTGAATTGGCTACTCCTCAATAAGTGGTGCTGTTATTAGCCTTTTTACACTTTTCTAAACCTAGATTGTAGAGCCCAATTGCTCCCCCTTTTTTGTTTTATCATTGTGTTTATTTGTATCTGTGGCTGACTAGTCAGAAAGCCTTTTTGCAATAAAATGTACTAATATATTTAAGTATACCATGAAAGTCACTGATGTCTCTACCATTGATTTTCTTTATCAATTTGGCATTGTTGTGAATGTTTTGTGATATGCTGTGCTTGAATATGCATTGTGCAGAAGTTCTGTGATGTTTCATGGTTGTCTCAATTATTTTGTCATACATGCTTTTGTTTAACCTCTTTTTAACAGTATCCAGACTATGTAGATACTTATCTGAGGCTTGCAGCAATAGCAAAAGCTCAGAACAATCTTCAATTGAGCATTGAACTGGTTGTTATTACCCGCTCAAAATCCCAGCTTTTATGTAACTCACACAAACATGTGTACTGTGTATAATTATCTTATGCATTATTTCCCTTATAGGTTAATGAGGCTTTGAAGGTGAATGGAAAGCAGCCAAATGCATTATCCATGCTGGGTGACTTGGAGCTTAAAAATGATGACTGGGTTAAGGCAAAAGAAACCTTCTGTGCTGCCAGTGATGCAACTGATGGGAAAGATTCTTATTCTACACTTTCTCTGGTGTGTAAACTTCTAATCATAGATATACTATCGCTTCTCTTTTTATATCTTGGTATTATTTCATTAGGAAGCAACACTGAGGTGCTGTGCCAGTCCCTCTTGAAGATGCTTTTGCAGAGTTTTAGCCATTTTTTTTTTTATTTCTACTTTATATAGCTCATTATCACAATGAAAATTTGCTTTGTTACTATAGTTATGTAACACCCACATGAAATGATACATACTCAAGTACTAACCTTCAATATTTCTCAAAACATATTTTATAAAGATCAAGCAACTTAAAAATATTCAAACCTCAAGAGTACAAAATAAAAAAAAAATATATGAAAAAAAAACTTAAGCAATACTAAGAGTTCAACCCTAGCTGCAAATGTAATTACTAAATAGCAATTTCTTTTTTAATATATATTCTTTTAGATAGATACTCCAATCTTCCAAATGCCCAGCACTATGAAGGCTCTACCATTCCACCTCTTAGAATAGTAAACTTAGTCTGCAAAATTTTATTGACTAGGGGTGAGTTGCCGACAGGGTAAGCAAATTCATACACATTAAGGCAGTTAAAAACTATGACTCCTAACTCTTAAGAAAATATTTATTGTAACGAAGAAAACTTTAGTTACATTTTTTAAGTAGAATGCATTTCATAAACAAAATAGATAAAAGAAAAATTACAAATGTTAAATCATAGAACATTCAAATCAAGTATTGAGAATTTTGCTCGTGTTGCTAGTGTCACATACATTTTGGTGATGCAGACAGATTAGTACATTGTATCCCGGAAATCCGATCATAAGAGTTACATAATTTTGTGCACAAATAGCAACCCGGCTGGCCAGTCAAGAACGGTAAGAATAATAGTAATGGTAACTACAAACGATGAAGCTACATTTCAAAAAATATTTATATGGGAAAATACTGACCTAGATTTTAGAGTACAATTGCTTGACTTTAGTTTTAACATATAGGAAAATTAGTAACTTGTATTCATATACCATTTAAATAATTTGAAAACATTTTAAAGAGTATTTATATTTTAGTGTAATAAAATTGTGAAAAAAATTGTTAACTTTAAATTTAGAAATCTGATTGAGGTAAAATTAGAAAATTATCTTTAAACAAATTATTTAAGACTAATTTAAATAGAAAAATAATGAAACCACGTATTTGTATAATAGTAAGAACATTTTTTTTTAAAAAACAAAGTACGTAAGTAATGAATGAATTCAATTGCCTTATACCTTAACACGCTTGAATGAATTCATTTACCTCGATAAATATTCAGTAATATTATACCTTAACCCACTCAAAAAGCTCACTGTCATATTAGTAGTCCATAAATAACTTCTACATTAAAATCTTTACATATACATTTTTTTTTTATGCAACTTCAACGCTGCTATTCTTAATTTATTCTACAAATCCAATTACCCTAACTAGAAAGAAAATGATGATCTAATTGAAATTCCTTAAACAAACTTACAAATCTAACCAAGACCTACCCTTGTTCATACGGACAAAATTACATGTGGCAAAATTTAACAAATTTGCAAAGTTACAGTAGACATGTTGATTTTGATATGGAAATATTTAGAATCTTTATATGTCAAAAACAATTTCATTTGGATTTATTTTTCAAGTATAGAAACTCTGTTTAGTAATTTCCAAAATTTGCATTTAACTGACCACTAATTTAATACAATAATTGTCATAATTGAGAAATAATGAAATTGTATAATGATAATGTATAAAATATTTAAGTGAAACTTAAATATTTATTTTGAAGTTAAAAAAATATTTAAGTTTCGTTTGGTTTCAGATGATTCAAATGTGTGAGATTCTAGATTTGCATTAATCTGATTAATAATTTTATGACATTTCTTGGTAAACACTAATATTTATACAATGTAATACAGAAAAAAACACAATTTTCCTGCCACAATTGAAATTCACCCAACACATCAGTTCTGACTTTGGTAAACTATAAATAGTTGAAAACATTTAGTTTCTTAGGCAAAATAGAATTTCAATATCATTAAAGTAAGAATCATATATAACACGAATCAGTTTTGGCAAATCAATAGATCATATTTAATATTAATACTTTATAAAAATTCTACATGCCCTTCCTATAAGAATTTAATAAAAAAACTATTAACAGGAGTTGAAACTGCAGCATTGGTTGAGCTTTGTAGTCATCTCCCTTTGCCTTTTCCGTTGCTTTCCCAATTTAAAAACCTTGATGCATGCACCTGTGTATTAGCGCTGGTCAGGATAATAGGGAAAGCTCGACGCAATTTGATCTAAGTTTTCTTCTGTGTTCCAGTCATCCAAGAATCTGATTGATACATAGTATACACTAATATACATAAACTAATTGACACAAATTATTTGATTTACCAATTAACATCAAATTAATTAGTTCTACATCACATTGATTATGGCATAAAGCATACCTACACTGAATGGAAAATGGTCTTTTAAACTTTCTCTCTCCAGTTTGCATAAATAATATGTAAATTTAATGAAGCCAAGGTTTTCTACAATTTGGGTTTGAAAGTTGAAATGTGCATTTAAAACAATTGTAAATAATCTAATCTAATTTAATAACTATTAAAGTAAGGAATGCTGTAAGGAAAAGAGATGATAATGCAACATTTTTCCTTTCTCTTATTAACTCTTTTAATTCATCATTCATCCTTTTTTTTTATTCTTCCTTGTAACAAAATGTAATTTGGTTGGTACAAATTATAATCATTATACTATAGAAAATATCTACCTGATATTTGATTGACATTGGTAAGGGGAACTGGAACTACTATGCTGCACTTCATAATGAAAAAAGAGCCCTCAAGTCAGAAGCGACTCATTTGGAGAAAGCAATGGAACTCTACACAAGAGTATGATTTTTTTTTTTTTCTCTTCTGCTCTTTCTGTCTCCTTTATCAATTGTTTGCTTGTGCTTCTATAGCTTTTGCATAGGTTATGATGTGGTAACATATATCACCTTAAATGTTCTGCTTTTATTCTGGCCATGTTCTTGATCCAGTTATAGTTTCAAAATAGAGTTGTTATCATTGTATTGACTCAATTGTGGCTAGTTTAAGGAGTGTTGTTATAAGATGTAGGGATGTTTACAAGAAGCAGATT
Source organism: Khaya senegalensis (assembly GCA_032402905.1). Lineage (NCBI taxonomy): Eukaryota > Viridiplantae > Streptophyta > Magnoliopsida > Sapindales > Meliaceae > Khaya > Khaya senegalensis. The sequence goes on along the minus strand of CP135556.1, from coordinate 7,667,886 downwards.
TTAAATGGGCGTATTAAGTCAATGAACTTAAAGAAGAGGAACATCGAACATATGTAAGAAAAAGAATGTAGTACATAGTGGTAAAATTTATGAAACAGTACATGAAGAATCATTTTTCCCCATTGTAGATCTGCAGATAGTATTCTTATCGGTTCTTTCAAATTAGAAAGTTAAAAATCATGATATGCTCAGAAATAAATAACCACGAAACAAGTAACTTTGGCTTCAATACATGAAGCTTCAAAACTGCTGCTTTTTTTTTTTGGTCTTTCTTTTATTTTTTTTTTCCTTGCTTTACATTTTGCTCACATCTGCTTGGATCTGGCTCTGGTTCACTATCTCAACTTTTCTCTGTTTAATAATACTTATGCTAGAAAAGAATGATGGTAATCACAAGAAAAGTAAAGAACAGGGAAAGGAGGTAACAAATAATATTGTGTTCTATTAGATGAAGATTGTAGATAGACTATCTTGATTTTCTCCATTCTGCTAGACTTTAAAATTAACATTCTTCTTAATTCCTCATGCTCATCTAGGCTTTTAGCTTCAGTTTTTCCTGTTTCTGCTTTATTATTTTTGTTAATGAATTGATGCTTTGAGTATGTACCATGCTCTTTGACATTAACATTTTATGTCTTCACGTTACAGGTTCTTGTCCAGCATACATCTAATTTCTATGCTGCCAATGGTGCTGGGGTGATCTTGGCAGAAAAAGGCCACTTTGATGTTTCAAAAGATCTTTTTATGCAGGTAAGCATAATAATTTCTCTTGGTTTCAGATTTTCATAATATAACATTCAAGTGTTTTGGAGTTAGTTCAAATTTTAATCATTGTAAATTCACGAAGCTGCAAGTGGAAGTGTCTTTGTCCAGATGCCAGATATGTGGATAAATTTGGCACATGTTTATTTTGCTAAAGGAAATTTTGCTTTGGCTGTGAAAATGGTGGAGAGTCTCATTTTGTTTTACATGTTTGCATGCTTGTGTGTATGTATGCAAGATCACAGCATATGCTTGTGTATGGTGGAGAGTCTCGTTTTGTTCTCCCATTTATACCAGATATTTAGTGATTTTATTCCACAGCAGTTGTAGATTATAAAGACCACAGCATCTTAATTTTAAATATATCCTTAGTCATTGTTATGTGCCTGAGAAGCGAACATAGATGTTTACACTGAACTGGGTATCAAATATATCCAACAAGCAACTAGACTATAGTGGTTTTTATTTGAAGCTACTTTTGAGAACAACTGGATGAAAATTTTCACAATTAATTAAAAACTTCTAGTTTCTCAGCTGTCCACTTTTTTGGTATCTCCAGGAACAGTGGAGTAGCACAACTGCATCCAAGTGTCAAGAAAGGTCTGAAAATGATTATGATGATGGTGGACATAGTGAGAAGAGGAGGAGAAAAGGTGGAAAGAGGAGAAAGAAGGACAAGAGAACAAGGTCACATTATGAGACAGAGGAAGCAGAAGCTGACATGATGGATTATCCAGAAGAACCGGAAGATGAAGATGCTAACATGAATTATAGAGAGCCCAGGCATCAAATGAATGAACAGGATGATGTGGAAGAAAATGCTCATAATCGTCTTGCAGCTGCTGGGCTTGAAGATTCTGATGCCAATGAGATGGTAACGATTTATTTTTATTTTTGGCTATTAACCTCGTATTATTTATGTGATGAAATATGCAGCATCTGATTTTGAAACCTCTTCATTGCTCATTGTCGTGAAACAAATGTATGGCTCTTAACACCGAAAAAAAAAATGCTTTACTTTGTTGTTTTATTTTATTTTATCATTTTTGTTGCAAACATGTGCAACGGTATAAATTGAATTTCTGCACTCAAATAAGTTTGTTAATTACCCTAATCTCAGTGCCTTTTTTGCTGTCACATCCAAAGAGTCTTATATTCCTATTTTGTTCAATCACGAGTCAATAATACGTAGGAATTTCTTGACGTGTGTGACCTAGTTGTTTTCATAGATCACTCGTTGAAATAGAGTTGGTAAAAGGTAATTAACAATTTTAGTTGAGTTGTTGCTAAGATGTTACTTAACTCTTTTATCTTTTTCCGTGAAGGACCGAGGCGGGCATAGTCGGAATCTGAAGAGGAGGAGCATCTGGAGAGGCAGACAAGTTCCAGCCCAGTGAGAGAGAATAGTGCTAACAGGTAGGATAGTGATGGTGGAGGTGCTGCCTTTGATGATGATGATGTTTAGGATTTTATATTTGAACAAAGTTGAGCTTCGGCGTCAAATTTGGAATGCAAACTGCCATTTTACGTCTCTTCTCTTGCTGCTTTCTTTTTTTTTTTTTTTGGAATAAGGTGCCTGGGGAATCACTACATTGTTTATACATGCTGTTTGACTTGTGTTTCCTCGAGTGCTTCTGAATGATAAATTATATAGTTCAATCCCTTATTATGTTGTTCTTTAATTTATTTTTCTTTATTTTATTGGATGCGTTATAATTGAAAAACACGTTTCAGAACAGAACAAGTTCAGTCGTGTTATTGCCGCAAAGCAAAGCTGGTACTCATTTACACTGAATGGTTCATCCTGCTCCCTCCCTCACGCTGAAAAAAAAAATGGTAAAAAGGACAACTTTTAAGATCAAAAGTCAAATGCAACCGAAACCAGTTAGTCACCGACCATGACCATAACACTATTCTCCCTTGAACCATTTCAATTGAGCTGTCATATATAATACTGACGCTATATATTTTTGTTTTGTTTATTTTTATTTTGACAGAAACAACAGCGTGGCGAAGTAATAATATCTTACGCTGAAAAAGAGAGATGAATCTGTCGGAAAATAAGTTGTATTAAGACAAAAGATAGTCAGAATGAGTCACTGGCATAGATGAGATGGTATGGAGTGAGGGAGTATTAAAAGAGTAGGTTTCAGCTGTGCAGTGCAGCTCTGCAAAATCATACAGTCTGTCGTACTGTTCATTACTGATTACTTCTTGTCTTTGGTTTTGGGAAAAACTAATCTGCAATCATGTTCACATTTCTCTCTCTCTCTCTCTCTCTCTATCTCCCCCATTAGAAACCAAACCCCCTCCTCTCTCAACTCCGCTCACCTGCTCACACCCCACCTCATCTTTAGATACGATTGCAGTGCTATGCAGGTTTTGAGCTCTTTTTGCGCCCTTGACTGAACTGAGTTAACCATTATAACTGACTGCTCATTTGGTTTCGTTCATTCGTTCATTCATTCTCTTCTCTTTCACATTTCACCAACTTCACACACAAAAGAAAAGCAACTTGAGCACCGACGCTAAATTATTTCTATTCTATCTATCATTCCAGCAGTTTTGCCATCTTAGTGTTAAAATCTTTCGCTAAATTAAACACACACAGAGCTGCCTCTTTATTGTAATTATAAAAACTAAATTAAAATTAAACTTCTTTTTAATATTTGAATAAATAATATTTTAATTTCATAATTACGTCTATTCATAACCGATTCAAACTTTTTGAGTACAGTCATCAGTGTATGCAGCAGTTAAGTGTTAAATATGAAATTTTGGAAAACATTCGAGGTTCCCTCGGATATTAATTACAATAAGCAACAAGGTTTTTAGTGTTTCTCATTCCAGGCTTTAAGCAGACCCCCTCCCTCGTGGCCTCAAGACCACATAACATAAAAATCAAATAAGCACATTTGCCTTTTGGCAGGGTTGTCCACAAATCTATTTATGGACTATTTTAATTACTTAGTTTAAGTCAAGTTAGAAGGAAGGAACAGAACCAATAAAGCATTTCACATGGGGGGAATCTTTCATTTAACACACAATGCAATAATAATAATGCTGCGGCAACTCGGGCAATTCCTTTTTTTTTTCTAAAAAAAAAAACCCTAAAACAACGATTGAATAACATAACATACATAGACAGACTTTTAAGAGTCTGACCACCACCCAAGTACATACTTGGCCATGAACATTGAATTGAAGCCCACCACCTGAATGTTCAACCATCTGCAAAAATAACATGAAATGTAGAGAAGAAAAAATGTCAACTTCTTAAAGCAAATGACGATCAATCCATCTAAACCACGACTTGGTAAAGAACCTGTGTGTAAAAGTATTTACTTATTTCATTACCATCACGGAGCTCTTGAATTGTAGATGGGAAAATCATGTGTAGAAGGAATGGCAATTGAAAGCCTGGTTGTTGAGATTGATGCAGTGTTTGGTGACTTATCGTCCAAATCGAGCCATGAATCTCTGGTTTTCGGTGGCCATTCATCAAAGAAACGATGAACAGTCTTTTGGGGTCCTTGTTCTCTCTGCATTTCACACTTAATTTCAGTACCCAAAACATAGCAATGTTGATCTTGCTTGTCTTGTTTTGTGGTTTGATCATTAAGACTCTGAAGCTGCAAGTATGAGTAGTCACTTTGTAGACCAGTGCAGCTCCTCTGTTTTGAAGACGAAGACGACGACGACGAAGAACTTATAGTCAGTGGAGTAAGTTGCCAGGAATCATCCATAGATGAACCAGAGAAGCTCCTTGTATTTCCTGATTGTTCCGAGAAGAAAGTATGCTGATCATCTTCCACTCTAAGCCCATGACCATACCTGTTTCTTCTTGATCACAACAAATAAAGAAAAAGAATAACAAATTCATTAACAGGATTTGAAGATAAAACCGAAAAAGAAAAACCTTGTTTTTAGACAAACCTGAAATCAGCATCGGTCTGGGAAGCGGAACCGGAGTCGAGAACCAAATGAGTTGAGTTTAAGTTGAACGTTTCTTGAGGTGAAAGACCAGTCCCAGGAGGCTTCGAAGAATATAAAAAGGGGTGATGGAGATGGGAATTATTATAAGCTGCAGGGTAGAGAAGTTGAGTCTGAGCGTGAGAGGAGTTTTTGGTGAGTGATGAAGGTAGCATTGTAGTAGTAGTAGTATTAGTAAGTTCCACTTCCACAGGCTTTCTTGAACGGTTTTTACCTCTATGCATGTGTCTCTCACAGTATTTTGAATCTGGGTATGCTTCTTTTGAGCACCTCCATTTCTTTCCATCGGTTCTTCTACACCTCCCCGGTTCTGGGTCTATTTTTCTACCTAAACCAATTGGAAAACAGCTCCAACCAACTGCAAACACAAAACCGCATTAGTTAATTTTCACCAAAAATCCAAAACTATGAATATGAACTAGCCTAGTACGGAAAAGATCATATCTTTAGTGAGAGAGAGAGAGATGTAGTTGACTTACTATGTTGATGTTGATGAGCAAAAAGCTTTGGAGAAAGAGGAGAGTCAAAGCAATTTCTCTTGATGGTAAAGAGGAGATCAGGAGGAATGGGAATGCCTGAGACCATGTACTTGAAAATTAAAGCTTGATGTTCAAGTTCTTGCCACTGAGAGGCAGTGAAGGGAAACCTATTTCTTCCACTGATATTAGTAGTATTACTCATTGTGAAGAAGAAGAAGAGGAGGAGGAGGAGGAGGAGGAGGTAGAAAAATGAAACAAAACGAAAGCACTTTTCTTTAAAACACACAATCAGTACTGGAGTGAAAGAGAGAGAGTTTCAGTGAAAAATAGGGGAAGCAAGCAGGGTGTGTGGACTGAACTGGTCATTACCTGCAAATATGTTAAGCCGAGAAAGAGAGAGCGAGATCTCTTTGGTGTAAGCAGAGTAGAGTAGGTATATTTATTTCAGGGACCATTTCGCCTGCAGAATCTTCTGTACATAGATAAAACCGACGGTTCTGATTACTGTAATGAGATGAAGAGAGCTCATATTATGATTTATGACTAGTCTATACTGCACTGTACTGTACCTGTCTGTGGCTTCTGGTCCTGCAGCTAAGCTGCTTGCTTTTGTGGCAGCTCTTGTCTCTGACAACTCTACGGAAACCCATAAAACTAAAGGGTAGTGGATTGAAAAGACTGTAAAAATAAATAAAAAAACAAAACAGATTAGCGAATATCCATCAATTAAATAACATGTATTTTATTAACAAAGAATGCAAAGCATTGGTGTCTGAAGCCAATACCTGCCCTCAGACTCAAAAGAGTCAGAAGATTGTACGGTTTGAGGCTTTTACTGTTATTAACTCTTTTACTTTTTCTGTTCCTTTAACTCATACCCTCCAATGCCTCCCACTTAGTACTTCAACTTTTTTCAATTTCGGAAAATTTAAAAATTGAAATATACAGTCTAATTTTAGTCTAGTCTAGTGCTTCCCTGCAACCGCCAGGCTCTTTTCTGTTCTGGCTTTCTTTGCCTTGCTTTCTAACTTTTTTAAACAAAGTAACCATTTCTGCCCATCCAATTGGTTGTTTAAGGGTCACTACGGTAACTTCATATGCTGTTATATTCCACCCCACCCCCTTTTTTTTTTTCCAACTCTACTGTTTTAAAATTTTTATTAAGTATGTTAAATATTATTTAATATTTATTTTAAATTCTATAAAAATTATTTTAAATTTAATAGACACAAAAATTTTTAACTATAAATGATCACCAAATTTACGGTAGCCAATTCCGTTGTTTAAGGTGTTTTTTAAGTTTTGCAAATTATTGTATTGTCGTTTCAAATACAGGTTGGAGATGTAGCTGTGCCGGTTACGCATTCAATTGACACAGGAGGAGTCAAACAAGTCATTCTTCCTCGTGAAATTTAGATCAAATTTTGGGATTTTCTTTTGGTGTTTGGTCGAAAGATTGAGGCTGTGCGGTATAAATAGGGTATATTAAACTTTCGACCAAGTGAAAATAGGGTATTTTTGAGTAAATCATGAAAGAGACTTTTGTGTTTACTTACTAGCTAGCATTTAATTCCCTGGAACTACACAAATATTTTAAGTTTGGCAGTAGTTGTGCAGTACAGTGTAGTGCACTTAATCCTTCGGCACTATTACTATTCTTATCCCTGCCTGCCAACCTGCCAGTGCTGTGCCACCAACACATGCGAACCGACTCTATTTTTGGTCATTCGACCAGAACAACCCCACCCCAGCCAGGTGCACTTCTTGACAAATTTTCCATAGCTACTGCTGTAATCAACCAACGCTGGGAGTAAATGAGATTCATTCAATTTCAACTTCGGCCAACCTCTCAGTAAAAACTATGGACATTACGAGGGAAAGCAAAAAACATTATGACCTCGAGGATAAGATTTGAAAAAAGTTAAATAGTACAGCGGGGTGATCCACTCAGCAAGCATGCAATTGATTCAGTGTCAAATTACAAAACCACACACGCAGGCCATTATTAATTTTCACTTTGCTTAACAAGTTAAGACTCTTGTACAGTGATGCTTTGTCGTAGCATGCCAAAGATTCCATACAAATACTAATAATAATGAATAAATAAATAATGTAGAGATAGATTGTCACTCAAACATAAAGCCACATGTAAAGGGGTTTAATAATTGTGTCAGAAAGAGACATGCCGAAAGGGCATATCAAAGCACTGCACCCTAAACCTCAGAGTGGCTTCTTTCTGAGAGAAGGTGGAACATGACTTTGACCCACCCCCAACTAAATTTCATTACTATATTTTTCCCATTACCCATTACTTCACTTGACAACATTACCTATGGCAAAAGCTACATCCAGTCTCCAAAAAGAACGAGCTTTTTTACCATACCGATTGTTCCAACCATCTGACAGAAACAAAGGCGACAAAATTCATTACCAAAAACAGTCCGCGAGATTTCACTCTTTCTTACACCATAGAGAAAGGCAACCTGAAATTAGAAGGAAATTTTATCTATCTAAAATAAATAAACATTAAGTTTTAACTGTGCACATTACTTAACTTTGCGTTCAAGTTACAACATAACAAACAATCACAGGCCATCCTAGCATTGCATGGCAGCACACTACTATTGCTTCTGGAAGAAAGACAGAACAAGATCCGTGTGTACAGAGAAAAGTTGCGTGTCCACGAAAAGCTGCTTGGCATAAATGAAATTGAGAACAAAAAGATACATCAGTGTTCATCTACAACTTTATAGAGGATTGAAGTGTGATTAATCCCCTCTGCTTCAAAAAATAGTGTGAAGTTTAAGTTGATCTTTTTACAGACAAATCATACGAGTTTTATGGCTCAAAAAGGGCAATTGAGTATGGATATGAATTAAGCCATCCAAATAACCCCAGTAACAGATGGTTTCTTAAATTAAATCACCAATGAATTGTGAATATATCACAACAAATTGCATAATGTCAATACTAAGTCACCTGAACTAAAAATGGTATGGTAGTCTATGATTGGGGAAAAAATTATGTACTATTTTTAAAAAAAAATCTCAAATTGACAGGAAATATATGTTGGATTAAAGTTACACACCTTCATAAATGGCCGATCACGACTAGGGAATGAATCAATGAAACTCTCCTTTAAAAGCAATGATACCTAGAAGAAGAAGACTTTCAGGTTTAAGTTCAGCAATATAAATGGCTATTTGCTATTGAAAAAAACAAGCCAATCTTCCATCATCCAACCCAGTAAGTAATTAAATACAAGCGTTTGTGTGTCAAACAGTGCATTTTCCCAGGGTCAGAAGGTATAGAGAAAGAGACTTCACACTTGACTGACTAGAGCAGAAAGGATTCAGGCAAATGATATTAAACAAAAAGCTTCTATTCAGTGCCCTGTAAGCTGTAGCACAGATAATGTTCTAACTTCCACAAAAATCCAAAAAACATTACAAGTAATGATTGATTAATTGATTTTGGTCATTGAGTTTAGTTCCAACAGAAGCCAATTAATTAATCACCCTTCTATAACGCTTGTTAACACCACTTATCACTTATGCACATAGTTAATTTTTATCTGGTTAATATTTTAAGACTTACGTATTTCATATATCAGTCATTTATCTTGCACAACAAGGAATTATTATGGTGAAAAGGATGTTCCTGGTATTGAAATTATCTTATGCTTCTCCATACTGTAATATTTACTGGGAAAATTGAAAAACTAAACCATCAGCTTGCAACAGACGTAAAACATTTAAACAGGTAAATTACAAATAGTAGAACAAAATAGTTTACTACAAACTTTATAATTTGGAAAAATACACACCTTATCATTATTTGACTGGACATTTGTAATTGTGTGAGACCGCAGATTAGAGCAAAGAGAATCCAAATAAGATCTTAACACTGATAGAAAACCCTTGGCAGCTTCAATCTATACATAACGAAAATGCACCTTAAAATTGAAATTTTGCATAGCAATATAATAACAGAGTCACATCTTACTAACAAATATAAAGAAAACATGCCAGAAATATAAGATTCATCTGAACAGTAGGCCTTTCAATACATAATGTGGGATTTCATGTTAGATAGAAAAGTGAAAACAAATCTTAAGAGGAATTCAAATTATCACAAATACAAACACTACTGGCTTGTACCCTGTAAGTATGTGATACCCTATAACCTTAAATGGGGGTGAGGGACCCTACTCACTCACTTACAAGTGCATCCCCCACAAAAATGGCCCATCTATCTGATGCAAACTGAAATTACCCAAATATTGCAATACAAACATAGCATCAAGAACCTCAACAATCTAGTTATATATTTGTAATATGGTTGGCAGCTTAACTGGAAAATTCTTTGATGAAGAAGAAAGCAATTTGAGAACCAAGAAAAACTGGTTGCAAAGCGCACGCAAGGATCCCTAACTTACTACACAAGATATGGAAATATTATACAGCTTAAATCTCCAGCCACATGTGCACAAGAAATGATCATGCAGAAGTTGCAGGAAGCACACTAATACAATTCAAAACATTTTTATTTCCACAAAATCACAAACAATGATTGCAAATTTAGTTTTACAGATAAGAGGGTCTAACAATTACATTCTTACAACCACTGTTGTTGCCATAAATTTGGAAAAAGTTCAAACATGCATAAAAAAGAAAATAACTCATAGTATTAGGAAATATGACTAACAGGAGATCTAGTTCAGATGCAAAAGTTTTAAATGCAGCTGCCTAACAGAATTGATAAACAATTTTCAGTTCATGAATTACAGCCATTTACACTACTGCACAAGGACTTATTACACAGAAAGAAGGGTAAAATTTTAACTTTGATTAACAACATGAGGTGGATGAGAGAGAGGCAGCAGAAGGTTACTCAAAATAAGGAAAGAAAGTAGAAAATCACACCTGAACATCTGTGCATTCGTACACTGGTCTTTTCTTCCCCAAATAACTTTCTCCCACAAGCTTTGCATGGTAAGGACTTAGGGATGAAAATAACTGTTTGTGTTGTGGCAGTTGTGGTATTGATGATGCCTTTACCTATCACAACATGCAAATGGAAAAAAGAGAAAAAAAAAAAAAAATTCTCATATGTACAGAGCTACACAGTTCTGAAAAATATCCTATGAAGAAAGAAAAAAGAACTTATGATAAAAAAGAGGAAGGGTGCATCATGAAGAAGGTAAATGCAAGAAAGCTATTACACTGATTTATGCTCTTTTATCTTTTGAGCAAAACTATAAAGGCCATTTTAATTAGTGTCATCATGCATGCCTCGTGCATCAGAGAATTTCACATTCTTTCGCAACATGAAGCCACAATGCCTCCTCTCCCTGACACATCATCCAATATGACTATTGAATGGATATAATTGGTCAATGATGACAATTGTACCCCTCCAGCCCCCACCACAAATCTGGAACATCATTTTTTTTTGGTTCATAAACTCCAAAAGTTGATAGATCTTTTACTTCCTTTTCTATTTTCTTTACTTCCTTCTTCTACAGATAAGTTCCAAAAAACAATCAACTGACCAAGAAGCGGGACCACTTCTTTCACAAAATGGAGGCTTGATGGGGAACACTAAACATTCAGCTCAAGTCCTATATGGCTTAGGAATACTTTGCTTTTTTATTATTTCCTACTCGGTATTTTTCCTACTTTCTTTAGGATCACTTTAAATTCCATATTTCTTATTTAGCATTTTTCCAACTTTTTTTAGCATTACTTTAAATTCTACTTGGTTCGGTATTTTTTTTTCCTTTTTTAGGAGGCTATAAATGTAGCCTTAGATGGTGAAATAAAATAAGAAGCTTATTACTGTTTTCTTTTCTCAAGAGAGTTGTTTCCAGACATGAGTTCTGTTTTCTATTTTTGTCTTGTTAATAATATAACATTCTTGTGTCTTCTGAACAAAATCACAACCCATCAATGCTTGTACTGCATCAAGGCTTCCAAATCATCCAAATACATGACAAATGGACTCCATCCATAAAGCCACAAGAAAGATGCTAATTAAGTTTTTGCCACCATCCATTGATAATGAAAGGAAATATTTTCCACAAACAATCTGTGAAACCACCACCTGAACTCTTACTAATATTTTGATCTTACAGACTAGGACAGTGCTTTATAAGCAAAATGACTCACACAGCATGCAAGGCAGAAAAACAGATTCAAGGATAAGATGCAAACCTGGTTCTTGTTAGCATCAACCAGAATGACATTGGTCAACTTGGATTGTACTTCGCTAGTTTTGTTCTTTACACCAACCTAGACATGAATTACATTTATCAGCCACTTCAATGTCAGAAAGACTAGTAACCAAAAAGTAAAATTGACAGTCACCAGACACGCGAACTGCGGTATAATTTATACTCCTTTGTGAAAGCATCAAATTACCAGATTTATCATAGTCATCAGGAACGAATCTCTCAGTGAGATCAATTCTACAGACTTTCATTTTGATGGACTTAAAATCCATATATTTTGCAGAGTGTAAGTGAAAAGGCAACTAAGGAAGGAGTTTACAATTCATTCGTATCCATACAAAATTAAGTCTCCTTTAAAATCATGTAACCTGAGTAAAGACAATGTTTCCGTAATCGATGTATCCATTACCATTAGTTATATTTCTTTGATATCAAGGATGATTATAGGCATAAAAGACTAAAAATTCGTTTACTCACTATGTAAGGAACTGGTGCATCCAGGAAGTCCAGCATGTCATCCGGCAAAACCTGTAATTTTATACACGAGATCACCCAAGGAACATTAAGAAGCACCAAATATCAAAGTAAAAACAAAACCACACCGGCATTAGTAGGCTTTGCCACCGGTAGGGCCGAATCAGAGGGATAATAGACAAAACTGAAGCAGATAAGATTCCCTGTGCACAAGAAATATTGAATTCTATTTAATTCCAAAGGGCATTTCTTTTCTGCATATAAGATCAATAAAAAAAAAAAAAAAAAAAAATCCACATTATCCAAATAAAATTTCTGATGATTTTGCAGAGAAGGGTATCCGGCTTGAACCTTTATTAATCAATCCCAGTAAAATTTATTCAAGCCAAGCAACCCTTTAAATTGGACATCCACGATTAAGCACAGAAATATTAATTGGAGATCCCATCATTAAATTTACTGCTCTAAAAGTATGGGAAGAATATCTATTTTTGGCGACACAAGTGCAATGGTGAGCTTCCATTGTGTAAGCGATTCCCCTATCTTTATAGATTATAACTCTGTTAAGAAGTTCCTGTACATTCTGTTTGCTTCTTTCCAACAATGAATTGGGATAGGAATTTTAATCTCAAAAGAAATTTGAACGTGTGGAAAGTAAAAGAAGATAGAAGAATTTGGAAGCTTGTAGACCTCAGGTCATTATGCAAATCTGTTTTTCATCAGAAGTGTGTAGATGCTGCCAGTGGGAACTTCAATCAATTTAATATGATCTGGGAGGCCAACGTCCCTCCAAAGTTCAGTTTTTTTCTTGGTCTTTGGCTCATAGAAGAATAAATGCTGCAAATGTTATTCAAAGAAGACATCCCAGGTTGAATCTATGCCCATCTTGGAGTGTTCTTTGTAGGAAAAGTGAAGAGAGAGTTGACATTTGTTTCTCCACTGTCCAACAGTTTCTATCTTATGCGCCAACTTTTGCAAAAGAAGGTTGAGTCTCCTGGACAGTTCCAAGGTTTTGTGGTTCTTAGCTTTCAGAAAATGTTTTTGCTTTTCTAATGGGAATGAAAGCCCAAATTGCTGCAGAAATGTTTTGTCTTTGCTTTTTCTTTTGGGATTATTTGAGAAGAAGGGAATAGTCATATCTTCAATAACAAGAGAGAAATCCTAGTCTTTTGCTAAGGTTTTTCAAGATAATTCTTTCCTTTTTATTATTTTATAGGCATTTTACGATAGATTGCATGTGCAGAAGGCAATTTTTCTTCAGGAAGAGGGGTTGTTTCTGTTATGCATGCAGAAAGTAACAGAAATATTCATAGTGCTTTAGAAAGGTTTCAGATTCCCCTTTTAGGAAGTTTTTGGCTGAATTTTGGATTCTTGATACACTTGTAATTCTTTTATTTTCAATAAATATTTTCAGTTTCTTATAAAGAAAATTAAGCACACAACTATTTTAATACAGACCAGTCAAACTGTCCAGAGTAATGATGTAAATGGTGTGAGGAGCTTTGAAGGGAATGTAACAAATGTGTTAAATGTGGACCTAACGGATCTAAGGCTTTCCCTTGATAACATATACATTGTAAAAAAAAAAAAAAAAAAGGCTATATGGGGCAGATTGTAATCTGCTGAAGACCACAGTCAACTTGAAAGAAGGAAGATGCATACCAAATTCGAACAAACAACCACGATTTGTTTCTCCAGCAATGCTCCTGCAAACATTGTTAACACCTGCAGATTGCAAAAAGAAATTATGACTATATTTACCTTTTCTATGCGAATGCCTCAGCAGATCGATACAGAGCTATACACTCAAATTAGTATATATTCATAGCAAAAAATGAGAGGAAATAAGCCTGTTCAACATAATTCTATATTAAATATATTTCTTTTTCAATTAGAATACATTGTAACAGAAGCCTAATTATGTTTAAATCTCCAGTTGACGACAATACTACTGTGGCACTACTGCTAACGGAGTTATCTCTATGGCAAAAGGCCTTCTTAAAACAGTGGCAACAAATTCAGACATATCTTAGTCCTAAAACAGTTATCACCTATCATTTTTTGGGGAAACAAGAGAGCAAGTATTCACATGAAATTGCCAAAACACTGGGGCATTAACTTACGTTTTCAAGCCGCAAGGATCCACATATACAAGCAACAGTCCATGCTGATAATGCAGTTGCTTCCTCTTCTGCCCAGAGTGCGGTATGTGCCTGGTAAGACCAAACGGTAATAAGATGAAAATGTGAAAAGAACAACAATTAAATACCAACAAGAAGGAAGAATTGAATTAACCACATATAATCAAAGGCAGGCATCAAATCTACCTCCACAAATTCCAAACTAGAACTGCACGATCTCAAATCAATAGTTGACCCAGCACTATGTAAAACTGTTACATCCGGTCTATGATATTCCATGGGATGGAGATGCTCCAGTGGATGAAATTGGATAGTTGTACCCCTTGCAGGGCAACGCAATTGGTAATACTCACAGAGAATTTGTAAAGACCCATGTTTGTTTGCCTAGAAATTTGGTGAATTTTATCAAATATGAAAAAGATACATGCAGACAGCTTAGCAAAAATTATCTAGGAAAAGAAAAATCAAAACCTTAGCCCATTCAAGAATGTCAATATTATCACTGGAATCTTCCTGCCCAGAGAAAGATGCTTCTTCTGTCTCTGTATCATCAACATCACGTCTAAAATTCCAGTCTTCACTGGGAGAACCCCGAAAACTGTAGGTAACAAATAAAATGGCATATTATGGCAACTCAAATAATCAGCTATCGTCCAAAGAGCGAGATAAGAGAAGGCAACAATTTTTTTTCTCAAATCTAGTACTGTCCTGAGCACAAAATCCATTTATCAACAGTGGTATTTGGTTAAGGGCATTGAGATGCTTAAGCAACAAATACACAACAAAAGATGAATAACCATGAAGATTAAGGATATCAGAGAACTGCAAGGTATACCTGGGGGAAGATTCAGAGCTTTCATACTGATAATAGCGCATAAGTGGCAAAACTGCATTTGGTAAACATCTTTCTACTGCTTGCTTGTTTTTTGAGAAATTAGCAACACCAATATGACAATCTTTAAGGTCAGCACCATCAGATTCTCCTCTAGTTTTAACCATCTCAGGTTCAGTATCTATTGGAATGACACTATTATCATTGACACCTTTCTTTGACAAGTGAACATCCCCCTCAAGCATCTGACGCTCCACGATACTACTACCATCTGCAACTCTTGGAGATGTTGAATAATCTAAATTCAATTGGGAAATATTGGATGGTCCATCCTCTGCATCTCCATGATTCAATGACATATCATCTAATTTTTCCTCCTTGCTATAACAGTCAAAGGATTCAAGATCTAAATCGCCGATTCCTCTCACTAGCCGTTCCAATCTTTCTTCGGCAAAGATGCTATATTCAAAAGAGTAAAGCATGCGGTTAAGCACCAAGAATCAGGAATAATGCATTTGGCCTTAAATCCTAAAAATATTTGTCTGAGCACTATATTTAATTTCGTCTAACTTTGCAATTTGGAGGTCAAAGAAATTCATAGTTCAAGTGATAATGGATCCAAAGAAATTCTTTAAAGTCACATTATGGAAATAAGAAAACTTGGGATCCTCTGTAGTATTATACATCTATTCTTTTCCTGCGATTGCACAATAATCATAAGAAGAACTATGACTCTTCATATAGAGAATTGAAATTATCAGAGAACAAGTTTATATCTGAGTAAATAAAGCTCTTAATGTTATTTTCTTTATGTTCTATCAACGTCCCATAAGGTCCCACACCAAATCGATGAACCACATCAGCATAGTGTGTTTAACAAATCTGGAAAGAAGTATTAACCAATTTATTTATTTCTTTTTTCTTGTTACAATTAACTCCTTATGACTGTGATATTAAGCTTGATGCTATCTGATAGTGAGATATCATCATCACACATGCAAATGCTTAATTACTCACACATCAACTAGTAAGGCTTACAACTAGATTGATATCCAACACCCAGCAGTAAAACAGTGGCATTCTCTATTCCCACCCTTTCCACAGCCATTAACTTTTAATGCACCATTTGTGGAAGTGCAAAGAGTCTAATCACCAAATTCAATGTAAAAAGCAACCAATATTTTCCTAGGCTCACTGAGAAATACAATAGGCCAGTTATTTTACTGATAAATATTCTACAAAGATATCCAGAAAGGTAAATAATACAAAAATAAATAAAAACACACCTATGTAGAACCCCAAAGTGTAACTCAAAGAATGGAAGCCTTGAAAGAATGCAATAACATCTTCGTGTTGTCAATAAATGACGGCTCAAAGTTGGGCAGGCAGGCTGTTTTTCTGAGATGATGGAAAGCAATCCAGAAGGTTTTTGCACTATTTCCTCAACCAACATACAGCATCCATACAAAGTTGAATCATCAGCAACCTAGGAAGCAAAGGGGTGTAAAAGGGTCACAAATTGGTAAACAACAACAATCAAAACATAAGGTTTAATTAATCATTTGAAGCAAATACAATGTCCTGGAAATAAAAAGTTTGGAATGTCAACCACAAATTAAAATGAAGATAATATGTATCTTTAAAAAAGATGAACATCCAATAAAAGATGAAAATAAATGTGCCACAGATATCCTAAACAATTGATATGGATGCAGTCAACTTGAAGATCAGTTACAGAAGACTAAAATTATCTCAAACAAAATTAAGAATCTGTAGCACAGATAACCATAAGCCTAACAACACAAAAACCAAATAATCAAATTTTTCATATGAGCGATGGAGAAACTACAAAAATTTACGGCTTTCCAAACTGAATTTGCAACAACCATGCACACCCCACCATAAATTTTCTCCATCACCACATCTGACTGGATCATTAATGCTGTAGAAACCCACAAACCATAAAATAGACTACCGAGAGGGGCTAACAACTATAACAAATATTTTCACATGAAATGAAATTATCATAAATACTTGCTAAAGATAGATAAAAACTTTTGGAGAATTAATAAAGGAGAAGAAGAAAGTTGAAAAAAAAAAATTGTAAGACTGTGATCATTACCTGTAACCGGAATACAAATGACAAGTCACTTTGTTTTAGGTGTTCCTGCAAATAGGCATCATAACACTGTGATTCCTCTTTTTGCAAATCTCCATCAACACAGTTCAGTATCCTATCAGTAAAAATAAAAATAGAATAAAAAAAAATGCACACACATGCACGCTCTAAAATTTGTGTCTGCAAAGATATAGATCTTGAATCATATAATAAATCAAGTTCTTTTGGGTTAATTCTTGATAAAACTTGATGCAAAGGATTTAACATTGCCAATACTTGGATAAACCCTTCCAAGTTGATGCAAAAGCATCCAAGTCAAATTAGGTTTCATTTGTTTTTTTAGTTTTTTGTTTTTTAATATGATTCCTATTTAGTTAAGTATTTTACTTAATTAATTAGGAATAGCTATTTTGTTTTTCTTCTCTATTTAGTATTCCTATTTAATAAAGGATTTTAATAATTTTCAGCCTCAAACTAGGATTTGTTGTAACGAGTATAAATAGGACAACAGTAATTATCTTAGGTATTATGTTCTGTTTTCTTTCAATCGAGAATTTTAATTCAAAGGTTTCTTTAAACCTAATTATTTTCTATTGTTCCAACCACAATCCACCTTCTAGGCTAATGTTTGAGAGCTAATTGCCTTAAACTCATCTGCTACGTCACAAGTTGTTATCAGTATCTCAACCAAAGCTGGCTCTGAAGACCACAAGTCCTGTTTTTCATTAACATGAGACATTAATTGAATTGTGAATCCCAAAGTTATCCTAGAGCATTAACTAGAAACAAACATGGTCTAACATTGGAGGTGATAAGATCCCACAAACAACTGAGTGGTGAAAATAAACTTGTGCAGCCAAATAAAGTAGGCAAAACATGATGTTTTCAAGTTGAGCACACATTATGCCTTATTATTATGCAAATCATGGTCTCACAGGAATAACTAAAATATCAACAAGAAATTAAATTCATTCCTCACATAAACATACAGCATACTGAGAGATTTCATGTACAAAACTTAAAAATTGAATGAATAAGAAGGTATAAGGAAATAAGATGAGCAATAATCCCTAAAGTAGGAAAGAGAATTTCAATATAATCTCAAAGCATAAATACCTGTCCTAAAAGAATTTCATTTAACTCGCTCATGGAAGGAGTTCTCTCCACAGCAAGAACCTGCAACCACATGTAACAACTTTAAGAAACCAACGTGACAGAGCACATTCTTGAGAAACGAATATTAGAGAGAAAAAGTTAAGTGGGCAAATGTTTTGAACAACTAAAGTGCACAAATTTAAGAACTCAGCTCTTGTTTAAGTAGAAATCACACTCTCAAGTACTATTTATGCTAAAAGTTGAAGATGTAACGTATTCTTCTTATATTTTTCATTAAATCTGAAACAAAGTGATCATGTTACTGCTTTTATAACAACAGGACCATGTTACTATTAACTAAAACAGTTATCATATCTAGGAATATTCAGATTAGTGATCTAACCATTGTTTCAATCAGTTTAACTTTCAAAATTCCCACAGGGGGCCAAGTTCCTTATATGAGAACATAACTCTGGCTATTGAATTTGATCATTTTACTGATTGATCAATAGCATTACATTTTTATGGGAGAAATCACATAAATGTTCAACACTATTAAATGGGCAGCAGCTGTCATGCAGTTATGATAAGCATAAATGCCTTGGAAATTTCCTTTTTCTCTCTTGACATTTTAAGGGTAACAACTACAGGACAGGAACAAATCAGAATAGGTACACTAAACAAATCACAAACTATTAATTATAGCAACAAAGAGCCAATTAAACAAGCAAATAAATAAATAGCTATCAAGTATATACCGAACCTCCACACCTCCAGGGAAGCAAAATGAAAGGAGATCCTTATATTTAAGCGGCAGCTGTTTTTCTCGAGGGTAAACAAATAAGACCTGAAAGTGAAAGACATAAAATCGTAAACAAATAAGAACTGAAAATAAAAGACATAAAAGCAAAATCTATGTCCAAAATACTTTCAAGTATCTGTAGCACCATAAAATTCAACATTTTTCAACAAAAATACCCACCTGAGGTTCAATGTTGGGTTCTACACGTGAATAGTTCTGGTAATTGAGTGCGCTTCGCAGTTTCCCTGAAGTTTCAGACTTTCTAGCAATACATTGCCTCTCAAGAGCCTGAATGTCACAATTAGGATGAAGTCCAATGACTAGCATGCTCTCAAAAAGCCTTGATGGCTCCTTCAAGGACCTGTGATCCTGCAAACTTAAATAAGAGAATTATTATGAAAACACCATTAAAAAAAAAAAGAAAAAAAAACACTCATATAGTATAGTTTGCTTATCGTATGGAAAGAGCATGGACAAAGTACCTAAACTAGATATAAGAATCATAATAGCTTCAGACCAAAAAACCATTTTTATGACTAGAAATGTTCAGCAAGAGGTACACTTGAACAAAAGTGCATACCAAGTATTGCAACTGAAAGCTTGCCCATTGACGTTTTTGGC
Organism: Khaya senegalensis; assembly: GCA_032402905.1. Lineage (NCBI taxonomy): Eukaryota > Viridiplantae > Streptophyta > Magnoliopsida > Sapindales > Meliaceae > Khaya > Khaya senegalensis. The sequence goes on along the minus strand of CP135556.1, from coordinate 7,648,336 downwards.
TAGTTAAAACTTCTGGGTTATAAGTTCCACTTTTCTGCACTTCAGGAGGATGTGAGAAACCTTTTAGTACTCTTGTAAATTGGCGTTGCAGTTTCTGAAGTTGGCTATCACCATTCTCTTCCTTTGATGAAAACACAATGGACGGACGTGGAGAATGAGCAGCAGTGGCAGCAGCAGCTGCGGCAGCAACAGCTCTTGTGACATCTTCCGTGGTTTGCATGAAAAATGAAGCACCCCAGCCTGGGCTACCAGAGTCTTCATTCTTAGTCATCCTAAAAATTCCTCAACTACAAAAACATGCACTAGGAACATCAATCCAAGTCTAAGAAGAAGAATTAACAGAATATTAATGTCTACAGCATTACAATTCTCAAGACTCAAATGCATTTGGGCACCAGCATGATTGACTCCTGACACACTGATTAACAAACAATAGCTTCTCACATGATATTAGAGACTTGTTTGAAACTGATTCTCAGGATACAATTGATTTCCAGAACATATGCGCATAACTAACTCATCACTTGCCATCAAGAAAATATGTTTTATTCTCTTCTTATATCACCGTATAAGTCTCAAATCAGATATCAGACTTCAACATATTGACCCAGACAGACTTTTCAAGGTTTATTAGACTTGAGGAATGACCAAGCAGATGTCAAATAGAGCTGAACATGGACCTACTCTCTACAATTTCATAGAAGAAATTTTTTATAAAGAGCAGTATTAGCAGTAAGGGTTTAGCTATCAAATTAAAAAATTATTTTGGTTTCCACGACAAAAAGTCAGAATCTTTTTCCTCAACAACACTTGCGACAAAGCCAGTAAACATCCCTCCTAATAAACTTTTAACAGATTACACTTTTAGCTCAAACGGTTCTAGCAGTTATTGTTTCCGTGAGTTATAATTATCGGTTTCTTCTCCTCCACCAAAATTTACTTTTCAGGTACACGAATCAGGACAAAAATATAATTATTAATATTAAGCAAAAAAAAAAAAAAAAACCATGAATTCATCTTGTTCTTTGTAGTATATCAACAATAACGAAATCATCTTAATATAGAAAGAAATACGAAACGCCAATCATACATCAAATTCAGAATTACAGTTAAAATAAATACTAAAATTAAAACAATAACTCAAACTCATCAATCGAGAACAATAAAGATTTCTATGAATAAATTGACCACGGGCAAGTAAAATTCGGACAGAAAAATAAACACAAACTCACCTTTCAAATAGGATGTATCAAGAGAAACAAATAAGGTTTTAGGGAGGGAGGGAGGGAGGGAGAGAGAGAGAGAGAGAGAGAAAGAGAGCTCAGGCGGCCATAAAACCGAAGCTAAAAGCTGGTTAAAATTAATATTAAATAAAATAAAATTATTATTTAATTTGATGATCTACTGTTTTTGTTTTCAGAAAAAGGAGGAGTAAATTTCTATTGGCAAGAGAGGATCCCCGCGTATGCAAGGGACGGTCAGTTTCTTCCTTCTTTCTTTTCTTTCTTCTTGTTGTTTAGTTAGTTGTTTGTGTTACATGTGTACACGCTTTGTTTGCTTTGCTTTGCTTTGCTTTGGATGTCTTGAAAGAGATTAATCAAAAGAGTTTTGTTTGGTGATAAAGGCGGCGGCAGCAGCATCCAATGTCCCACCTTTTTTTCATCCCTAACCAACCCATTTCCATTTTTTGTTATTAAATAAATTTTCTGTATCTATTACTTAATTAGTCCAATTAAGGATGTTATTATTTATTTTATATACATATCTATGTACCCATACACATATTCACTAAAACGGCATTATAATTATTATTACTTCTGATTCTCACGCCGCGCAATGCGCCACTTTTCCATCGGGACTGTAAACGATTTTCTTATTTATAAATAAATATTTGTACCATTAATTGGTATTATTCTGCTCCTACCTTGGCACCTGATTCAATTTAGAAGGCCATGTAAAAGGAATTTAACAAATAAACTTCATGGCTCAAAATAAAAAATAAAAAAAAATCTATATACAATTACTAATAATCTACCTACTATAATATTATTGCACTTATAAAATTAAAATATAAAATTTATATTCAAGTCTTACGATATCTTTTATATCTTGCCGCTTCTATATTTTTTATTCTTATTGTTAGTTTTTCTATTTTTTTGTTTAATAAATTTTAAATATTTTTGATTTTATTTTTATTATTATAATCTAATTTCTTTTAAAAAAAATTATTAATTTCATTTCGTATAAATTTAACTTCGTTATTTAAATAATCTATTAACTTGGTTATTTAAATAATATATTCTTCTTTCAAAATAATCTAACTTTTTATAAATTTGTAGTAGTAATTAAATAATAATATTATTTTATGCTTGTTGTATATTTGCACTTTCACTACTATATATTCTATTACTAAATCTTAATGGTTTTATATTGGGAATATTATGATGTAGAATATTTAAAACTTCCTGCAAATTTATATTTTTCATTCACTAATTTTTTTTTTTAAAAAATTTTCTTAAACAATTTTCTTGATCTTTTCTATGTTTTTCTAATTCTCTATATATTCCTAGTATTTCTTTACTATTTGTAGCTTGATTTTGTGAACTAGTAAGATTTTCTAACAAGTCTTTAAAATAATCTAAATTATTACTTGATCATATTGATTTTTTATTAAAGAATATTCTATTTTCTTTATTATTATTGTTCTTATAAATTTCTACATAAATTTATTAATAAATCTACAATAAAATTTAATTGTTGTTCTTTTGAATGAGGAATATGATTAAATTCTAGATCTTCTTTTTTAAAATTATAAATTATTTTAAAATTTTCACTAACTAACTGTTAACTTAATTTTTTTATTTTTACTTAATTCTAAATTTAAATATTTTAACTTTTTGTAATTATGAACTATAGGTTCTTAATAATGGCTTTTGCTTCAAATTTAGTATTAAAGTGCAAAACTTTTAAGGTCTTCTTTTAAATCTCTTAAATATTCTTTTTCAACTACTAATAAATATGTAATATGTAAAATTCTAATAAAATCTACTTTTTGTTTAATTAACTCATTTTGTCTATTTTTTCATAATAATATATCTTACTTAATCAAAACTATTTGTCTTTTTAAAGTTATTATGATTTTCATTAAAATGCTAATTTACTAAATTCTTATTTTAATTCTTTTAGAATTACCTTATAAATAATTATTGATTCAATAATTTCTAAAGGTTCATTAAAATCAACGTATTGTAATATTAATTGCTCTTTAGTTGTTCTTAAAAATTTAATATGATTTATAATTATTTTAATTCTTATCTTTAATAAAATTAGGGCCCGCATAAATTTTTTTATACTTAAATCTTCTAGCATGTTTTCTATTCTAATTATATTATTTTTAATAAATGTTAGTTCTTTAATAAAATAATTATATTCTTGCTTTATGGTTATGTCTCTTTCAAAAATTAGTTGCTTTATACTTTCTATTCTTTCTAATTTGTATCCTAATATCTTTCTAATATTAAATTAGTATAATTCTAAAATTTTATTTTTAATTTTAAATATGTTTCTTGAGATATCTAAAATTTGTTCTAATTCTTTTATATTATTATTAGTTTCCAAATATTCTTGAAAACTTGAATAAAAAAAGGTAACAAAATCTATCATGTATTTTAATAATTATGTAGAAAAAGCTTTAACTATGTCTATCTTAAAATTGATTTTTACTAATTGGCACGCTAAATTAATATTTATATAATAGCTTCTATCTCTAGTACTAATATTTAAATCTATATTTAATTTTAATAATAGACTATGTAATTTGAAAAAAAAAAAGATGCTTTTCTGCAAGAAATAATAAAGTCATAAAAATTATAATACTTAATATGAGTGCACATCCAATATAGATAAGAGAAAAATGATAGAAAATTTATAACATGAACTAAATGGGGTTTTCTTTTAGGATTCACTACTTATTACCATCACAAAAAGAAATAAAAGAGAAGTTTTGATACTTTTTATGACAATACAATATCATTAGAAATAAAGAAGAGAAACAAGGAAGAGGCAGAGCTTTCCATATATTTTTTGTTCTTTTATCATGTGATATCTAAGAGAACGATTAGTATAAATTTATGGTATGATAAAATTCTAACCACGACAAAGGCGAACTAAAAATAATCCTTCTTAATTACACTTGACCATACTTTATTTTTAAAAACTAATTTTTCAAATGGCATTTTGAGATTTTTAATGATTTTTTTTAAAAATTTAGTGCCCGTGCCTAACATGCCCTAAATGTCTTATTAATTTAATAGTTAAAATGAGTCAACAGATTTAAAAGCACATAAGATCAATACTTAGTTCTTACTTTTAAAAATTAAATTTTTATATAGAAGATTTATAAAGATTTTTTTTAAATTATCTTTTTGGATAATAACTTTCATGATTAAACTTTATTATTGACCCCTTGTGCCCTTAATTTAAAATAAAAATATTATGAAAATTCAAGAAATAAATAAAGAAATATTTAAAGAAAATTTCTTACTAATTTTTTATTACTTCTTCTTCAAAAATTTTTTTTAAAAAAAAAAGAGAAATTTTTTTTACAAGTTGCTTGTAGGCATTTTTATGTCTAAACTTACCTTTACAACTAAAGTTACTTGCTATTTATAAAAAACTTTAGCAGTCTCATCACTTTCATTTTCCTATTTTCTACTTTACTTATGTTTATTTGTAAACTAAAAGAAAATACAATAAAAGATATACACAAGATTTCTTTACTATTCTTAGCTTTTGAGCTAACAATCTTCTTTTATAAGCTTATTTATTTTTTCATATATTAGGATGTTGATATGATATGTTATCCATGACATTAGAATTGTTGTCGATTATTGCTTTTCTGGCTTCTTCTTGTTCCTAGATCTTATTTAAATATTTGTATTCTTCTAGTGTCACAGAAATCCACGAAATAAAGTGCTTGAAATATAACTCTAGACTTTTTAAAAATATAGACATATAAGGTGTATGAGCCACTAATCTACTTTGTAGTAAATTTATATAATTATAGTACTTTTGGGCTCTGTATATATGTAAATCTGTGACACTAAACTCATAAATATTTGTCTCTAATTCTCTTGTGTAAAAATCCATTGAAGTATTGAATTGTACCATTGTAATGTAATGATAAGTTGGTAAAAATTATAGCTCCTCATTCCATGGGCATGGCATATAATCAATTTTTAGGCAATATTTGTAGAAGGCAGAGTGACATTGAATGACTTATTCGAATATTTCTAGCATCCATGCAATATTTTCTCTTATAGTTTTATATATTAAATTAATTACTCTATCGTTAAATAATTTTAATATTGTAAATTTTTTTGAACCTATAAACGTAATTAAATCCAATTCTAAAAATTTTTTGCTCAAATTAACTTATATAGTTATAAATTTAAAATATAGTTTGTTGTTGGTTAATTTTTAATTATGCAGTATTGATATTCCTATCAATAAATTTTAAACTGAGTTTAAAATTTTTTGTAATCTTAATTTTTTTTTTTTTATAGTTTTGTTTTCTACTAAATCATAAAGTTAAGTTTTAATATCATTAGATAGCTTTTTTTTCACTGCTTTTTTAATTTCCTTTACTTTACCCTGCATGCGAATAACATTAACTGTGGTTAATATTTTTGTATTATTATATGATTATGCTTTTTTGATACATGCATTTTTACTAGTAGTAGCTTCATGTAATATTTTCATGTTTTTTAAAGAATTAATTTCTTTTTCTAATAAAGAAAATTTTTCATAAGTTTTTTGTAAATTATGTAATGCTTTATGCCTAAATTCATTAATGCTTTTAAAATTATTAAAAAAAATGCCCAAACTTCTTTAATACTATAATGATGATTATTATGATATATTATAATATTATCTCTTACTTGATTGCCTAAGAAAAACTTAAGACATTTTTTTACTTCCTTAAAACTATAAAAACTTCTAAAAATTGGTGATAGAAAATTTTCAATTGGTAGAATTACTTCTTTCTATGTTGAAAATATTCCTATTTTTCTGCCTTTAAAAATAACATAATATTGAAAATGTTTGCTTTCAAACAACATATAGCTTAATGCATTTAAACCATCTAAAAACTTTTTCTATCATTTCTAAAATACCAAATATTGTTTAAAATGCACTGTTGAGCTTCATTAAGTTTAACTTTTAATGTATTTAGTGGTTGAAATGCAATTTCAAGAAAAAAATTGAAAGTAAAAGTGTTATTTTAATTTACTTTTATATTGCTAAGCCTTTATTGATATTAACCATTCCCTATAACAACTAAGAAGGAATTAATCTTGATAAAAATATCAACTATTTTATTTTCACTACCTTTAATATGTTCAAATTTAGTTTTATAACTTTTACCTTGTATAATATCTAAAAATTCTATCTATATTTTATTATTAAAAGAATTTTTCTTCACAAAGTTTTTATTATTTACTTTATTAATGAATTGAATTATATTATTATAATATATTCTAATTGTAAATTTTTTTGATTGTATGTTTAAATAAAATAAATTTAAAGAATTAATAATTTTTAATATTTCCAAATCTATACTAAATTCTATACTTTGGGATTTTGTAAAATTTTTACTAGCATATAATGTTATTTTTCTTTCTAGTTGTGAACTATTTTTAATAGACTTTTGTAATAATACATCTACCCATCCTATACAACTTGTATCTATTTGTATAATTTTATAGTGATTATTTATTGATAAACTTAATGGTTCTAATTTTTGTGCTATTGATTTAATTTTTTGAACTAATTTTATATTTTCACTAATAAAAAATTTTTGTCCATTCTTTTTGAATTTATTATACAAAGGTCTTATTAATATATTTAATTTTGGAATGAATTTTTTATCGTAATTTAATAATCTAAAAATTTTTGTAATTTTATTTTTTCTTATTTAATTTTTTTCTCAAAAATTCTATTTTTTGCTTAAATAGTTCTAGCTTTTTTTCTAAATCCTACTATTTTTTTTTTCTAAGACTTTTAGTATTTTACTAAATTTATTTTTACTAAAAATTAGAATGTCATTTATATAAACTATACAAAATTCTAAGTAAGGCTTTAATATTTTATCCAGATATATTTGAAAAATACTTGAAATATTTTTTAAGCCAAAAGGCATAACTAGCCAATCAAAATGTCCTTCACTATATGTAAATACAATTTACTCGATGGATTATTCTTTTAAACTAATATGTCAATAATCATTTTTATAGTCTAGTTTACTAAACCAAATAGCATTTTGCATATTATTTAATAATTCATCTTTATATGATATTTTATATCCATCATTATAAGTATTATCATTTAATCTTTTATAATTTATTACCATTATGCCTTTTTTTCATTTTTATTTCACTATAATTTCTTACTATAAATGCTAAACTTTTATGTTTACTTGTCTTTTTTCTAATTACTTTTAATTTTAGTAATTCTTCTGTATGCATTTTAATTTCCTTTTTATCTTCTAAATTATGTGTTAAATCTTTTGCTTTTATTGTTAAATCTAAATTTATTATTTCTATCTTATATTTTTCTTTTGTATTTACTTTTTGTTTTACTATTATAGGCCATAAATAACATTATGTATAATTTATTTGTTTTTCTATATTTACTATATTTTCTATGTATTTTTGCATATCTATTTTGTCTAATTATTCTATTTTTTTCTTTATCTTCTTTATTTTCTTCTAAAAAATTATCAAAATATTCTAATTCTATATTACTATCTATATGTTTAATTTGTTTTTTCATATGGTATTATATTAGTTTCAAATTTAGGCTGTATAAGAATGAATTTCTTAAAGAAAAATACTTTAGCTGAAGTTAATGTCATTCCTCCTTTATTTTCTACAATAACATTTAGTTCTATAATAAATTTTTATTTACAAATTATTTTTGTAATAAAAGTTTGAGGTAAAACGTATTTTTTATTATTAATGTATATTGGTGTATTTATAATACAATAAGTTATTTTTAATTGTTCTCCATTAAATTGTCATATTTTTACATGTTGTTTTAATCTAATCTTATCTTTTTCTGAAACTAAACTTTTATGTGTAATATACTTATTTGCTCCTTATCTATCATAGCTTTTGTTTTTATATTTTTATTTTTATATTTTACATCTACATCTACATCTATATTTATCAATTCACTACCTGCTCTATTTGCATCTAATTCTCCATTTTGTGTTTTAGTTTTTCTTATTTTTAATTGCTCATATTTTTTGTTACAATCGTAACAAATTAAATAATTAATATTATTACTATTTTTATATCCTTAAGTTATCATTTTCTTACATTCTATACAGTGTTTTGTAAAATTATATATTTTAAATTCTAACATATTTGTTTCTATATTTGATTCAATACTACATGTGATATCACTTTCTATACTATTTTCACTATTGCAACTATCTTTTATATATACTTCATTATCACTAAAATTATCTATATTATAAACTTTTTCTTTTAAATAATCTAGTAAATCATCTAAAATGTGTGCTTTAAATTTTTTAGTTTACGAACAATTAGGCTTTATGTGTCCTTCATTTTCACATAAAAATCATTTACAACTTTTCTTAAATATTCATTTTCTTTTTTTAAATGCTTTTTTAATCTTTTCTTTATTTTTTTAAAATGGCTTATATTTCCTATACTTCTTTTTATAATATTTTTTACTATTCTTTTTATAAGGCCTTTTGTACTTTTTATGATTTTTTCTATTATTACACCTATATATTGGTACATCTTTAAATTTAAATTCTATGAACATTCTTCCAAATTTGTTTTTAGTTTGTTTTCTAATTTTCTCTTTATTATGATATTCTTTAATTTTTTGTCTAACAAATTCTGTTAAAGGTAACAAAGTTGCAATATAATTAGTATTTTCTTTTAATCATTTTGTTGTTTTTTTATTAGATTTTTCTCTTAATTTTTCTGGATGTTTTTTAATAAATTTATATAAAAATTTTCTATTATAAGATTTTCTTATTTGACTTCAATAATCATATAATGTATTAATATATTAATCATAAAATCTAAAGTCACATATTTTCAGTTGTTCTAAATTTCTAAAGGCTACTTTTGGTTTAAATATATCATTTTTACTATTTAATCCTGTTTCTAATATTAATTTACTCATTCAATCGATTAAACTTATTACAGTTATATTTGTATCAAATTTATCTAAAACTTTTTTATTATTTTCATTCATATGCTTTCTCTATTATAAATAAGTATTTCTTTTGTTGATTCATAATGTACTTTCTAAATATATTAGTTTATAATCTGAATATGCTATATTACATAATGCTTCTATACTATATCTTATTAAATTTTCTCGCTGTAAATTAAATATTTTTCCCCACTTTTTTGGTTCTAGTCTACATAGACTTAAAGTTATTAAATCTTTAGCTTCACATGCTAATTTTCAAGTTTCTAATTTAGTTTTTGATCTAAATATTTTACTAGCTTCTTGATGTGTATCCTTAATTTCAGGTAAATTTTTATTTTCTAAATAATATTTTACATTTTTAGTATCTTCTATTAAGTCTGAAATATTATTATACTTTTCTATTTCTAATTTATTTTCTTCTTCATTCAAAAAGATTTCATGTTCTAAATAATATACATCTTCTAAATTAAAACTTTCTAAATCTAATTTTTCAATTAATATCTTATCTACATCTTTATCATCTATATTTAAACTATTACATAAATAATTTTAAATTTTTAAATCTAAATATTTTCTATAATCTTCATGTATCATATCTATAATTTTTTTACTATTTACTTTAAAAATTTTAATGTTATCTATTATACTTTTTACTTTTGTCATATTTATATTAATTTTACGATGGTCTTCAACTTATTCTTGAACATTACTTTTTTTTTTTTTATAATTACTAAATCTTTTGCATGAATATAAATGGTAGGTAACTATCAATTACATGATATCTCTTAATAAGGCCACGGACAATTTGAATACCAAATTGGTAAAAACGATATCATTTAATTATTTAATGAAAGGATTTATTTCTACCTTATTCTTAGCTACAACTTTGTTTTAGAAACCTAGAATACTTAAAACAAACAATCATTTAATAGTGTTTAAGCTATTACAAATTTAATAGTGAAGAGGAGAGGCACAAAACCCGCCATGAAAGTGAATGATTAACACGATCAAGTATTACGCAAATTGAAAAATGTTTTTTTTTTTTGGTCATTTAGAATGCCTCAAAATAGAAAAAAAAAAATGTATATGAATTTCAACAAAGGTTGCCAGTGAATTATTTATTTAACTAAAACGGAACATTGTTGAATCTTATTTTTAAAATAAAATTTCTAAATGAGGGCACTGGTTGGTCTAATAATAATATTATTATTATTATTTATGAAGCATAATAATGAGAGGGATTTAAACGTGTTGATAAAAAAAGAGACCATACTTATTATTTTTATCATTGTCCGGGACTGTGCTGTGTTGACAGAGAGTGGAAAAGAGACCATCTCATTTCTTCCATCATAACTAGGACGTGGTGGTCCAGTGTCCTCCTGCTCGTGGTAATGTGATGCTATCATATCATTCTTTTCCATCATAACAAACACTCGTAGTAGTAGGAGTTGTAGGACTGCCACTGCCCCTGCCTGTGCCTGGGGTTTCACATCTACTGCCCTTTTCTTAAGGCCAAGAAGAGAGAGAGAGAGAGAGAGAGGATATTCTTAAGGTCACATTGGTCATACTGGACGCCCTTTTATGTACGGGACTAATTATATTTTCTTATAATATACTAATCTTAAATTTATGTTTGACACCTTCAATTTGGACCCCATTAATTATCCATCTTAACACAGGCTCAAGTGTGTGCCTAATTTGTCACCATTTTTATTTTATTATCAAGGTGATGTGAAAAGTACGAGTAGACCCGTATGATTCCCTGAGTCATTCTTTGGGAATTTCGAAGTTGACGGTATGGAAAATATGAGTAGACCCATGTGAAGTCCAATTACGTAAAACCCCAGCTATGCTCCGTTGACAGACGTTAGCTCACGGGAGAATTTTTACGCAATTGCACTAGTGAAAAGACAAGCCCGGACCTGGAGTTCAAAGTTAAGCTCAATGGATTCGCCTACAATATCTCTAAAGGTAACTTCACTCCCTTTTTTTTTAA
>CP135556.1:7602212-7636994 GCA_032402905.1 Khaya senegalensis | reverse complement strand
AGAGAGAGAGAGAGAGAGAGAGGATATTCTTAAGGTCACATTGGTCATACTGGATGCCCTTTTATGTACGGGACTAATTATATTTTCTTATAATATACTAATCTTAAATTTATGTTCGACACCTTCAATTTGGACCCCATTAATTATCCATCTTAACACAGGCTCAAGTGTTAGCCTAATTTGTCACCATTTTTATTTTATTATCAAGGTGATGTGAAAAGTATGAGTAGACCCGTATGATTCCCTGAGTCATTCTTTGGGAATTTCGAAGTTGACGGTATGGAAAATATGAGTAGACCCATGTGAAGTCCAATTACGTAAAACCCCAGTTATGCTCCGTTGACAGACGTTAGCTCACGGGAGAATTTTTATGCAATTGCACTAGTGAAAAGACAAGCCCGGACCTGGAGTTCAAAGTTAAGCTCAAGGGATTCGCCTACAATATCTCTAAAGGTAACTTCACTCCCTTTTTTTTTTTTTTTTTAATTTTTTAAAAATTATTTTAGATTATATAAATATATATATATATATATTAAATACTATTTATTATATATTTTAATTTTTTAATACAATTTAAATTTTTTATTAAATATTTAAAATATTATTTAATACTTATTTTATATATTTTAATATTTTTTTTATAAATTTTATAAAAATTATTTTACTAAATTTCTTTATTTCACTGTAAATCTCTTTTTTAATTAAATATGCATATTTTCTCATTTAAAATTCTTGTTTTTATTAAGTTATTGTAACTTTTTTTTTAAAAAAAAAAATAGATTTTTAAATCCTATTACTCTATAATTAATTTTATGTATATAATTAAGAAGATAAATAAATATCTTTGGGTGAACTTCAGCATTCTTAATCTATAAATAGGTCACCTTTTGCTTCAAAGACATCATCATTGTAGTCGCACTGCCACCAAAAGGTCCAAAATTCAATCATCAAATCTTAAAGATTACAATTAAGAAATTTTTTGCTAGAAAAATTATAATATAATTATGTCTAATGTTGTTATATAAAATTAAGAAGTTTTTTTTTTTTTTAAGGAAATTATTAAAAAATAAATTTTTTGATAAAACAAGAATGTAAAGAATTTGACTGAGAGCTACTTAAAATAATTGCATCATATATTGAATTTATAGACTCAAGCTAATAAACTTTCCCAAAAATATTTATATATGATTTATTAAATAAAACCTTTTATTGACTCCTCACTACTAACTTAGTTTACTCAAACAAAAAGATTTGATTTGTTAACAACAATTGACACCAATTGAAAGTAGCAAGTATGATGCACGAATTGTTCACACTCACCCTTAGCGCATGCTTACAATCAACAACTCCAAGTTCGACTATGAAGCCCTCAAACTTGGACATTGCTAAATTCTTAGCAAGTATGTCTGCAACTTGGACATTAGTACAGACTCATTTTAGCTTAGTTTCTTGACTCAACACCTTCTCTTGAACAAAGTGTTGATGAACTTTAATTTTTTTTTCGTCCATAAAAAACAAGATTAGAAGTAAATTTGATGACATTTTCATTGTCACATTGAATCTGCATAGCATAATTGCCTTTAAAAAATATATCTTCAAGTAGCCGCTTCAACAAAAACACACACTTGTGTAGGCGTAGTTTTTAACACATATTCTACTTCGATGCTTGAGAAAGCAGCAGTATGCTGTTTCTTGCTACACCATTGCTGAACTAAATCCTAAAGCAGTACTCTAAAGTTAAACGGCGTTCATTCATATCGCTTGCATAATCTATGTCACAAAAGCCACTCAACAAAAACTCTTCATTTTTATTTTTATTTTATACAAAATAGTATAATCAAGAGACATTTTTACATAACATGAAACTCTTTCAGCAACATCTAAATGAGAAACTCAATAACACCAACAAGAGTATGTGATGTCAGGTCTTGTGATAAATAAATTAAACTTCAGACTTCCAACAAGCTGTCGAAATATCTTTGCATCCTTCAACAATTTTCCTTCCTCTTTCTTCAACTTAAGATATGTCTCCACAGGAGTAGTTATTCTCTTTAACTCTCCCATACCAAAAAAAAACTTCACAGTTCTCTTGGAATATACCTTTTGAGAGATAAAATATCCCTAAACTAACTTTTTAATTTTTAAACCAAGAAAATATCCAAACTTACACAAATTCTTGATTTCAAAATAAAATGACAATTCATTCCTTAGATGGGAAATTTAAACTTCATTATTTCTAGCAAGTACCATGTCATCAACATACAATAATGCCAACACATGCACTTCTATTCTATTTTTACAAACAAAATAGAATTTGAATTTGAAACTTTCAATCAATAAAATATAAGCTGACAGTATATCTTACCATGCTAAGCAGTTGATGTTTGTTCAGTCCATGTAGAGCTTTCTTCAATTAACAAAAATTTTGTGAAAATTGTTTGGAGATAAACCTTTGAGGCTTCCATAAAAATATCACGATTCAATTCTCTACGAAGAAATGCATTCTTTACATCAAGTTGCCATAGCTTCCAACTTCTAAACCAGAAGGAGAAAAAACTAATCTAATAGTCATCATTTTTGCCACTAGACTTAAGGTTTCTTCATAATCCAACCTGTAACTTTGAGAGAAACCATGAGTAAAAGACAAATCTTATACCTATCAATTAAGGTATCTATTTTTTTTCTTCAATTGACAAATCGGTTTGCAAATGATTGGCTTATAATTTTCTAGTTTTAACGTGAGCTCTTATGTCTCATTTTTGCCTAATGCCTCAATTTCTTTTTGCATTGCTGCTTCCAATTCTTGGTAGCTTTTAGCTTCATCATAGAATGCTAGTTCTTCATCATTCAATACTTTAGTGAAAAAAAATGACCCACAATGCATTGATTCAGCTAAACTTCATAGTCTTTAAGGTACTCATGTTGCTTTTCTCTCTTGCTAATTCTCTTATCTACTAACCTTCTTATGAGTTTGAAGTATTTAGCCTTGGAGAATTGCCACTTTTAGATGGTTGCACATTAGTAAGAGGTAGCTCCAAAGTATCTTGATCATCATCAGAAATAGAATCTTCCATAGTGAAATTTTGAGTAGCAAGGAATGTTGAAACCTTATCAAATACCACATGTCGAGAAGTAACACACTTCTTTGTGTTTGGATCCATACATCTGCATCGTTTCTTATGTGAATCATAGCCAACAAATACACATTTCTTTGATTTCGGGTCAATTTTAGTTCCACTTACTTTTACGAATATGAACATAACAAATAGAACCAAACAATAGAGAGTAATTTACATTTGGTTTTACATCATATAAGAGTTCAAAATGAGATTTTTCTTTATCTGGCCATCGAGGTATCCAATTGATCACATGGCATGCACATTGAATAGCCTTTGCCCAAATCTTTCACGAAGATTCTTGTCATGCAATCATGATAAACTTGTTGAAGCAAGATGCCACAATTTTCTTTCTGCTACCATATTTTAGGTGTTAGGATACATGTTGTTGAATTACATTGTTATCACATTATTGAAAGAAGTCACTTGACATGTATTTATCACCATTGTTACTACTCAAACATTTTATTTTTCTCCCAAACTCTATCTATATAGATTTATGAAACTCAACAAACTTGGATAATGTCTCATTGTTTTCTTTCAAATTGGATGCCCAAGTTTACCTTGAATACTTATCTATCAACATCATTACATAATGTACCTAATATAACTGGATGTTCTTGTAAATCCTATCAAATCTATATGCACTAATTCAAATAAGGTTGACTTTCAGTTTGATGAGTTTTTAGAAAGAAGGTAATGTGATTTGTTAAATTGACAACCTTAAGAATCTACATTTTCGTATACATCTTTCATAGTTGTTAGCCTAGGTGGCCTAATCAAGCATGCTATATTCCTGCATTTTCAGTTTAACTTGTCTTCTTTACATAGGCCTCCCTCACTAACATCAAGAATAAGGAACTTTTCTTCTCACCAATAAGGTCAAACATCAGTTGTTATATTTTCCTAAGCATGTATGTTCCTTTGGGTACTTGATTGATGTAAATTGAATTAATTGTACTGTAAAATATTATTATCATGTAATTGGTATTTGATTTGTGCATGATATTAACTAAAATATCATAATTATTTAAAAAAAAATTCTTCTTTATAAATTAAATTTATCCATTGATTCGCAAGCTTATTATTATTTTTATTTTCTTTATTTTTCTCTAGGATTCATAGGAAATTGTGTTGTGTACAAATTTGGCACATGAGATTGGAGCCATTAAACGCATACTATATGGATCATCTTTTGAGTATATCATATATATATATATATATATATATATATATAGATGTGCATGTATATATTGCGGTGAGATATAGGGTTTTTAAATATGAAAATGATGGAGGTTTGAGGTCATTTATATTTATTCATGAAATTTTTGTTATGTAAGAATTATGAATAAAAAAATATATAAAATAAGAAAGTATATGTTTTTAGTAAGATTCACGCTAAACTCTGAGAAGAGATCAAGGTGGGTCTTGTTAGCTTCAAGTGTGCGTTGCAATTAGGACAAAATCAACTTTAAATTTTATTGGAGCTGAATTTGTTTCTCTGAATACTCTCTCTCTTTTTTTTTTTAATCTAAATGTTAAATACTATTTTAAAAACAACCTTTATAGTAGAACTAAATATCATTAACCCAAAAACAACATTAATAATATATTTTTTTTTTGGTTAAAGTAAACATTTTGTCAAAAATATTAATAATGATGTGCAGAAAAAAATTAAAAAAAAAATGCTATCATCAATTATATTGTTAATAAAATTAAAAAAGATGAACCAGAAATAAGATTTTATTAGTAAATAAAATGAAGTCATAATGATGATATAAACTTTCAAAAACTAATATAAGAGAAAACATGTTGTATAAAGAAAACTTTCAAAATAAAATGTATATAAGTATAAATGTAAACAAAATTAATAATTTTTTATTTAAATTTAAAAATTTTGTTGAAAACAAGCAAGATTTTAAAAAATTGTGTAAATATGGTATGCATGCATGCATGAATTTTAATAATTATATTATCTTTGAGTAAATAAATTATAATTTTAAAAATAAGATTTAATATAAATTAGTAGATTGCTACTAATTAATTCCAACTATTACATATATGAAAGAATTCATCAGTTAAAATACAATAGTTTTATCTATATTAATTTTTTAGTAATACTATCCATATTTTTTAGTTTTCAAAGTATTTTATTAAATAAGTCTTTTAATTTTTGTTAAATGACTAAATTATACTTATCACATTAAATTTTGGGCACACTCCTCAAATAGCTTCTTCGTTCAAACAATAACTTGGCCTAAAGTGGCACAAGATTTCTGGCATGGGCTGGCTCGAGTGTCAAATTGTCTTCACTTTGGCACCAGACTTCTGGTTAATTTTGGCTCAAGCACTTGTCTATCCTGTGAATGACATAACGTCCAAAAATCTCCCTTTCATAGGCTGGAGCACATAATTACAATTGCACAACGTCTCTGTTTTCTTATCTTTGCATTCTTGATTTGAGTTTCCTTCGTACCTCTTTGAGGTTAATATAAACCTATTGTTTAATTATGAAATGTACCGACAAGTTAGTTCCTAATGCTTATAAACTATAAGGACTGCCATAGGTAAAAGGTCTCCCTCTCTCTCTCTGGACAAATATTTTGTCCATTTGTGTACTGATTTTCTTTCTTTAGAATTCATCTATGTTTACCTGATTTGACTGCCAAAGTGTTCACTTCGGCGACCTTCATTCATCTCTCTAAGCTTGCTCGTAGAGTAGGTGATGTTCTAGGTTACCAAGATGGTGTAATAGAAGGGGAAACTAGATGTTGCATGTGAGATCGCCATCGTTTTAGGGTTTGGACTATCATCAACAGTCATGTAGATTTATTTTATTTTTTTATGGGAATATTTGTTGAACAAAGAAATTGTATTTGTAGTTTGATATTTGTGATTGAGAAGATTTTCATTGCGTTCTCTAAGTAGACGATTCAAATTTTGTTTACTGAACTCAATTTTAGTGTTTGTACAAAACATGTATCAATTTTGTTTGACAGAGTATTAGTGAAATCTGATTCTTTACAACTTCAACTTCCACAAAGTATTGGTGTGACCTTATCTCTGTATTGATTGTAAAGAAAAACCAGCAACTTCAGTCTTTAGCGATGTTGCAACATGGTTTGAAATCATTTTAATGCATGAATTTGACAAATAATATATTCGATCCATTATTTAATAGATTGCAGTTTTTTTCAATTTAATCCAATTCACCATACCAGAAAATCTAATCCTATTCAATTTAATTGCAAAATCACAAACTCAACCCAATTTGATTCAATCTAAATAATAAAAAAAATTATATTGATTTGATTTGTATTAAACAAGATAATCTTAAAAAATATATATATCAGATTAGTTAGAAAAATTAATTACTAGTTTAAAACAAAAAATATATCGACTTAAATATTTTAATAAAAAAAATCAATAAGCAGGTAATTGTAATTGGATTCTTTTTACTGTATTTTGCCTTTCTCGCCTTTCGTGTTTGATTAACATTAAAAAAGATGGCATTGCTGAAAGAAATCCAAACCCCTTGTTTGCTGGTTTTGTGCCTAATATCTAATAGGAATAAATATATAATTATCCATTACTAATAAATTTGACATTTTATTTATAGTAATTTTGTCTATAGTAAATTTAATTACTTATAAAATAAAATTTTTAAAATGACAATAAGAATATTTAACTTAAATTTATAAAATCCTGACATTTTTAAATGTTTCTGATTGTAGAATTATCAACACTAGGATATTAATAAATCTAGATTAAATTGACATATATTATGTTTGCTTTCTTAGAGAAGAAAGATAGCTAATCTCATATACTAATAAAGATATTCAGTTGGTCTATTATATAGATGCTTGTTAGAGAATAAGTACATTAAACTGACCAATTTGAGAATTAATATGGAGTGTTATTCGCATATCTATGAAATTTCTCTAAATTATGATAGTAAAAATGATCCTTAAACTTGAGGTCCTTATGGTATCTTTTATATGGATCTATATGGTTTGACATTACACTTTAGTCATCTATAATAAGATTGCATATAGGATAATAATTAGACAATATGAAAAGCATACAAAGATTGTGAGAGATCAATAAAAAATTTACTACTCTAAATGACATAAAGTTGATATCTCAAGTGGCTTTATTTTAACATAAGTGATAATATAAATTTATAGCCATTGTGAGTTTTGAAAAGAGTTTTAGAAACTTCAAAATTATATTGTTAATTTAAGTTAAAAAATTTTCAATGACTATGATTTAATAAAGTAAACATTTTTTACTCTAAAATCATAGATGAGAGATGTATAAGGTGGAATGATTAAATTATACGGTAATTATATACATAATAAGTTTTATCAAAATTAGTATTTTTTTTTCATTAGAGGTCATAATACATTACTAGATGCCACTCTTGATTTATAAAAATGAGTTTTTTTAATTAAATAGTTAATTGAGAATAAATTAATTAGATTAATTTATCTAAATTTAAGAAATCTATAACTATCTTCATTGTCAACATAAAAAAGAACCTAATAGGCCATATACTTTAAAGTATTGAGGAATTAATGATAAATTATATAAAAGTAAGTTTTAAGACTTAATTATTAAGTTTTTAAATTTTTAAGGTAAATTCATAATGTCAGAAATTATAAATAGAAAAATAAAATTTTAAAAATTCTCAGACAATCTGTAAAATTAAAAATATTAATGTTATTTTAAAATTTTTAAAAGTATATATGTTATCTTGTAATTTTTAAAAGTTTAGAGATTGAAATATAATTAAATAAATTATTTATTATTAATTATATTTTCAGATTTATCATAATAATAGATCCTATTTAATTATTATAATAATTAAAAAGATAATTAAAAATATGATAATTCTA
This sequence comes from Khaya senegalensis, assembly GCA_032402905.1. Classification (NCBI taxonomy): domain Eukaryota; kingdom Viridiplantae; phylum Streptophyta; class Magnoliopsida; order Sapindales; family Meliaceae; genus Khaya; species Khaya senegalensis. The sequence goes on along the minus strand of CP135556.1, from coordinate 7,628,980 downwards.
TTCAATTAATTAAATTAATTAAAAGATAATTAATTATTTAATTAAGATGAGATACTAATTATATTAAATAGAATTAAACTCTATATCTATTTAAACATTTCTAATATAATTAGAGGTAAATAACTAAACACTAAAAGTACTTCTTCTCTTTTGACAAAAGCATATGTATTATTTTTTTTGAAAACTAAAATTTGGAAAAACACCAAAAACTCATGTCAAGTCTATCTTCTAAGCTAGCACTAAATAAAGACACTTACATTACCTTAAATTTTGTGAAAATAAAAATTTTTAATTTTTTACTTTGTGTGCATACCATTAGAGACCACACACTTACAAGGTTTATTTAAGAAAAAAGTATTTGCGTAATATTCATATTTTAGTCATAATTTTTTACTTAAAAATCATATTAACATAATTTTAACAGTAATAGAAAGAGGACTCGATGATCTAAATTTTTATTTTTCACAAAGAGAATCTACTTTAGATATATTCAAAGTCAAAACTAAATTAGAATTGACAGGTATGTAGAAAATTTGAAAAAAAATAATAATCATAAAAAATTTTATTAGTGTAAGCTATGTTATATAATCTAATTGATTTTATTAATTCTTATTTATTATAAATTATTTATAATAAAAGATCTTTGTATGGGAATCAAGAAAGTTATTTTTATTTTTATTTAAAACTTAAATTTTATGCTGCGTATATGCTCTTGATTTTTTTAACAGTGACAATACTAAAGCCGTAACAAAGGCTAAAAAACTAAGGTCTTATAAAAAATTCAAATATGGACTTAGGCGATATCATCTAATTAAAGAGATAACATAAAGAGGTGATGTGAAGATAGAAAAGATATCCATTGAAGAGAACTTGGCAGATTCTTTTATCAGACCACTAGCACAATAGAAGTATAATAAACACTAAACTATTTGGTATAAAATATCACATAAATTAATTTTAGTGTAAGTGAGAGATTGTTGGTTATGTGCTTTAAATTTAAGAGGGACAAATATTTAATAATACATTATTAATAAAATTGATATTTTTTTATAAGTTTTGTTTATAATAAATGTTGATTTCCTATAAATAAAACCCTTTGAATGACAATAAGAGAATTTAACTTAAATTTATGAGATTCTGTCATTCTTAAATATTTTTGATCATAAGATTATTAACATTGGGATATTAATAAATTTAGTTTAGATCGGTTTTATGTTAAGTTTGCTTCCTTAGAGAAAAAAAGGTAGCTAAACTCATAAACTATTAGTGAAAATGTTCATTTAATATAATATATGGATGTTTGTTAGAGAACAAGTACATCATATTGACCAGTTTGAGAACCTATATGGAGTGTTATCCACATGTTTATGAAATTTTTTTAAGTTACGATAATATGAATTATTTTTAGACTTGAGGTCTTTATGGCATCTTGTATCAAATTATATATACTTTGACATTACACCTCCATTGTCCATAGAAAGAGTACGTATAGGGTAATAATTAAGTAATATGAAAAACACACAAAGATCAAAAAAAGATTCGCCGTTCTAGATAACATAGAATTGATATTTCATTTTAATATAAATGATAATGTAAGTTCATAACCACGGTGAATTTTGAAAAGAGTTTTAGAAATTCTAAAATTATATTATTAATTTAAGTAAAAAAATTTTCAATGGCTATGATTGAATAAAGTAGACATTTTTCATACTTTAAAATCGTCGATGGGATATATACAAAACGAAAGGATTGAATCATACAGTAATCATATAAAGAATAAGTTTTATTATAATTAGTACTTTTCTTTTCAATTAGGGGTCATGATGCATTATTAGATACCACTCTTGATTTATGAAAATTAATTTTTTAATTAAAAAGTTAATTGATGATAAATTAATTAAATTAATTTATTTAAATTTAAGAAGTCTATAATTATTTCTATTACTAATATAAGAAAGAATTTAATGGAATGCACACTTTAAAGTTTTAAAGAATTAAATATAAATTATATAGAATTAAGTTTTAAGTCTTAATTTTCAAGTTCTTAAACTTGTGGACCTGATTGGGTTACTTGTCCGGTGAGTTTATTTATTATTTGAATTATTAGTATTTTTTTTATTTTGTAAATTTTAGAAAGAATTTATTTAAGCCCGCAAGCTAACTTAGGCTTAGGCTCGTGTGAGTCTGGGCTAAGTTGTGTATCTTACTTTTTATATGGGTCCGTCTTGACTTGATTTGCAAACTCGCATGAGTTCAAATTTTTATGGATCAGGTTGACCTGACCCAACCCATTTACCACCCCTTACATCCCACCACAATCCAGTAGCCTTTACGTGATTCATTATAGCTTCATGAATACGGGCTTGGGCCTAAAGGTCTGGGATCGGTGAAGTGTCCAAGAAGAGTCAAACAAACACGGTCTACAAATACAAAATGTAAACAAAATAGTCGTACCAGTTACTCCCAGAAGAAACACGTGCATGTAGACAAAAAGTAAACAAGTCAAACACGTGAACACCAGGTCCCGTATTACCGCCTACCGCGGAATCGCACTACAAATCCTTTTACCGACCAATTTATCGAACAATCATCACCGTACATCAGACACCCACGTCTCATCAATCGACTAAAATTCGAAATTTCACATACACCCGGCACCAGCCAATGACTTCACTTACCAACCAACCCCATTATTAATACATGCATGTTCCCTGTGTGGTCTATCGTCTGAAAGAATTTCTCTTTCATTGATTTGTTTAGTTATATATGTATATATATTTTCTATCTTCTTTTAGTTGATCATTTTCGGCATAAATTTCAGATCAGTTTTCTAAATCAATAGAAATGGCGGAAAATACACAGAAAGGGAAGACGCTGTTCTCCCCGTACAAGATGGGCAAGTTCAACCTCTCTCACAGGTAAGTAACTTTAACAGTAACTAAGTAGAGGTAAATTGATGAAGACAGACACTTAACCGCCGAGATTCTATCGGATTTGATGGTGGTGGCAGGGTGGTTCTTGCGCCGATGACAAGATGCAGAGCTTTGAACGGAATTCCAGGGCCAGCTTTAGCTACGTACTATGAACAGAGGTCGACGCCTGGTGGCTTTCTCATCAGTGAAGGCACTTCGGTCTCCCCCACGGCGGCGGGGTATTTTCGGGATTCAACTTTACTTTTTTTTTTTAATTTATGTAGTGCTGCTAATGCAACTGCCACTATCTTTGATTGGAGGTGGTCCTGTGAACTGAAGAAGATCACACGTATTTTTTAATTTTGAGTTAGTGGTTAATGGGACCTACTGAATATTTTTCATTGGTCAACTAAACATTCATGCTTTGACCTTGGGTAGGGCACTGGGCCATGTAATCATGTCCAATGTGTGAAGCTGAAATTTCAAATGGGGAGAACATCTGATAGGCCCCCGTGCATTTTGCTGAAATAACATTTAACAATATTCTTTAGTTATTTGAAACAAATAGGTCCTGACATTGGTTATCATTTTTGTTATTTTGTTACAAATAGGTCTCTACTACTCTGCTAAAGACCTATCCGTTACTAACCATTACAGGGTGTTCTTATTTAACGTTGTTTTACGTTTTATTTTTATTTGAATTTAAGTTAAATTTTAGTTTTATTTTTGGTGTGCTGGAATTTCATGCTAAATTTTAATTTTATTTTTGCTTACATAGGTGTGTTTGTGTGTGTGTGTAAGATTTCAAGTAGGTTGCATCATTAGTGTATTCTACGGGAAATATGACTTTTTCATTGTGGTTTTTGGTGATGCACATTTCTAAAACATTCTTCTATATCCAATTCTATAATTTTGACCCACATTAGTGTTGTGGATACAAATTTCTATACAAATGTATTGATACAAATTGATGTGAAAGTGTGATATCTTTATCATGTGTATTTTATTTTCACAGGAGTAAATGAAAATTCACAATAGTAAAAGAAAAATAAATTATACAAGACATGTGACACTAATATAACTTTACCACTTTAGTTTGTACGAAAGAGTTTAAAGTAGTGTTTGCATTGCATTATTCTTTTGCTATATTACTGTTGGTAAGGCTACCATATTTACAATCATGTAATTTGTTATATTACAGATTACAAAGTTTTATATTATGAGTTTCACTTACTATAAAAGTTAATAATAGGATTGAGAAAACTTTTTTACCATTAAAATGTTTTTGAACAATAATGTATGTTTAGCTAAGTACTTTCTTTTTTCAAAACATTTTCTGGTACAAAATTAAAATACTTGAAATATTTATCAAAGGAAGCATACTGAATGATTTATTGTACACAAGACTATAAATCCATTGTATTGTTTAAAAAAAAAATTACTTAGAAGTCATATAATTTCATGATAATGATATAATTTCATAATAATGGTGGTTGAACTTGAACCTGCAGGTTTCCTCATGTGCCTGGAATTTACACAGATGAACAAGTGGAGGCATGGAAGAAAGTTGTGGGTGCTGTCCATGCAAAGGGAGCCATCATTTTCTGTCAACTGTGGCATGTTGGCCGTGCATCTCATCAAGGTAACAAATAATAATGATTTATTTTCTATATAATTTTCACCACAGACTCAGTTGCGCAAATGCTTATGCATTAAAATCTAAAATTTCATCATAAATTTACCTTCTATACATATCCTTTGTGATTTACACCTGATTGATAACCTACATTGACCATTTTATTGGTGAATTTGGAACATGTAATAGTTTATCAACCTGGTGGAGCTGCTCCAATATCATCAACGAACAAGTCCATTTCAAGGAGGTGGAGAATTCTCATGCCAGATGGGAGCTATGCCCCATACCCAAAGCCTCGAGCCTTGGAAAAATATGAAATACAAGAGGTGGTGAAGGATTATCGCCAGGCAGCAGTGAATGCCATCCGAGCAGGTCAATTCTACAATATTCTGTTTATTAGTTTAGTTTATTAGCAAAAGGCTTCAAAGTTATCAATGTTTAATTTGTGGTTACAACTTGTCAAGAAAAAATAAAAAATAAAATTAAAAATGGAGAACACTTTATTGACTTGAAAGCATATGCAAGTGTAACCCTGATTTCTTTCTGCTTCCTATGATGGAAAGAAAAATGATGAGGGTGGTATAAGATGTTTCAGCTATGATATGTGCTGAGCCTCTTATCTAGCCATTTTACTGTAGGTTGGATGTGAGTCATGCAAATGATAGGATATGTAATAAATTTTTGTCAACCTCAATCTCTGTGAAGTTTGTCTCATATATCCCGACTGAATACTTAAGTTTACCACATCCTTGTATGTAAAATAAAAAGCACATAACATAATGATCATGTGAATTACAGGTTTTGATGGAATTGAAATCCATGGAGCACATGGCTATCTTATTGACCAATTTCTGAAGGATGGGATCAATGACCGAACAGATGAGTATGGTGGATCACTTGAAAATCGTTGCAGATTCTTAATGCAATTGGTCCAAGCAGTGACTGCAGCCATTGGCGCAGATCGAGTTGGCGTAAGAATGTCACCCGCAATTGATCACCTTGATGCTACAGACTCTGATCCACTTAGCCTAGGCTTAGCAGTTATTAAGAGACTTAACAAGCTGCAGGCAGAGCTGGGTGAAAATCTGACTTATCTCCATGTGACACAGCCTCGGTACACTGCTTATGGACAGACAGAATCAGGCAGGCCTGGCACTGAAGACGAAGAAGCTCAGCTATTGAGGACTTGGAGAAGGTTTTATCAGGGAACTTTCATTTCAAGTGGTGGGTTCACTAGAGAGCTAGGAATGCAAGCTTTAGCTGAAGGTGATGCTGATTTGGTATCCTATGGTCGTCTTTTTATTGCAAACCCAGACTTGGTTTTGAGATTCAAGGTAAATGCACCTTTAAATAAGTATATTAGGAAGACATTTTACACACAAGATCCCATTGTTGGTTACACAGACTATCCTTTTCTCTGCAAAGGAACTGAAAGCCGAGAACCACTTTCGCGACTTTGAATGGTATCTATGTCAAGGGGTTTACAGCAGGTGTGTTTTAATATCTGATATTTGGCCTGGAGCTTAATTATTTTAGTCATTATCGTGGTCTACAAAGAAAAGAAAAAAAAAAAGAAGGTGTGATTGTTCAAGTGAACAATATGACCAAATAAGAAGAGCAAAACTTGTTATTGTAATCTGTACTTTTTCTTTAGCCACCTTAAAATGGCCTGTATTCGAGTGTACGACAAGAAGTCACTAATCATATTTGGTATGCTTGCTTTCATATTCTAAAGTAGTTATTAGGCAGTGCATTAGTCGATGGAAAATAGTAAACATGGGATAAAAAGGCTGCATGCTGGAATAGAAAAGTACGAAGTGTTGCTTGACACATGCAGGTTTGAGATTCTAATTGAACATGGCAAACATGAATGCTTATGTGACCCATGGGTCATTTTGGCGTCCCCATATTACAGCATGTTTCATGAAATACGAAAATGGCAATCATAAACACTTTATGTGAGCATTGTGTCGTTTTGGCGACCCCTTATTGCAGCATGTTTCATGAAATTCTGATTATATGTAGATTCCGGCCGCGGAGTTGTGAAATTGCCATTCCCATCAGAAGGCCAACCACTATCAAAAACTACAACATTAACCTTACTGACTCCTACTTTTTCCTTTGCTGAAAAAGAGGCATCTACCATGGCATCAAAAAGTTTATAATATCTCAAGTTTCCATCTGAAACCACAACATCTTGGGCAGTGAATTGGGCATAATCCAAGAGTATGTTTCCTTGATCTGAAGCAGAGGCAAAATAAGGATACACACTGATCAAATGGGGCGATCCCTCTTGCTAAATAAATTTTATAACACCACTCAATAGACTGCTCGACTCTGCTGCAATGCACCACTGTAAATGAACTTCTAAGAGTGACTCCGGAAACTACTGTTGAAACTTTTATTCCAGCTATACCATTAATCTTAAGGAAGATGTTCTGATGTTTCCTTGTATTGGCTTAATTCCCCAGGCATAATTTCATTTATAACATATAGTCACAATACAATGTCTTTGAGGTACGACTCCATAGCAAACCACGAGTTTATGGCGAAAATGATGTTATAATAGGCGTAAGAAATGAAGATTTGCTCAACCTCGCGGCAAGCCAAGACGCCAATAACCATACTTCTCAAACATCTAACGGAAGTATCAAACTCTCAAACCCTAAAAAAAAAATAGTAATAAAGATACAAAAATGTACAATGAACGGATAGTATTTGTGGTATGAGTTTTAAACAGTTTTAAGTGAGTTTTTAAAGTGTGATTCTTATTGACAAAGATAAAAAATATAAAAAAAATCATATTAATTTTTATTTGATTGAAAATAAAGTCTAAACTTTTTACTCTTATATAATTAAATATGTGTTTCATATTAAATAATTAATTTATTAAAATTCAATTACAAAAATTACGTACATATAAAAAATTAATTTTCTCAAATTTCTAATAATAAAATCACTTATTAAGCTTTTATAATCAAGTTAGTCTATTAAAAAATTTTCAATAGCTAATTTAATCTCTGTTGGGAAATGGTTGATCGGGAGTAAGATTTGATCAATTTCAGCTTAATTTTTTTTTTGTTTAGTAAATGTGACGATAACTTGTATAGTCAATAAAATTTTGTATTTAATCCATACATTTAGAAAATAATTACAATGACATCTTTATTTACTAAATCTTTAATATCTTTATTTAATTCATACTTTTTATTATTGTAAGATTTATTTTATATTAAATTTTACTAATTTTAATTAATATTAACTAATTAATTAAGACAAGTAAATAATAATGCAGAATAAATATAGGAGACTATCAAATTTTAACATGGTTTAGATTTTTCAATTCTATATTTATGAAATCACACTTAGAGAAAAATAATTTATTAAGAAAAACAACGATTATAGGTACTAATAAATTTAAACAAAATAAATTTTTTTTCTTATATTTATCACCATAATCTTGAATCTTTTTTTATAGACTTGTTTAAGGAGATCTTCTCATCTCATTGTGTTGAACTTTCTTTGAATTAATTTAGCAAGATCCTTTTACTAACTGTTGTGGAACTCCTTTCAATAAGTGCAAGTCTTCTTCTAAAGTACACAAAGAAAATGTATTGATAAACACTTAAAAGAATTTTTTCTAAGATGCATGTCAAAACTACCTTTCTAAATGAAAATCTTTCAAAGAATGTATACATGACACAACTTAAAAGTTTCATTTATAAATGAAACATAAACAAAGTATGCAAGTTACAATTATCTATTTATGGATTATAACAAGCCTCTTGGAACTAGAATCTTCATTATGATGAGACAATTAAAGAGTTTGATTTTATCAAAAATAAAGATCAACCTTGTATGTACCAAAAGGTTACTAGGAGTGCAATTATATTCCTAATGCTTCAATTAGTCAAGTTATGGTTATCCAATAAACTCTCTATAAAGGATTTAAGAAAAGCAACTTATATTCTAAGAATTAAGATTTATAGTGATAGATTTAAAAGGTTGCTCAGCTTCTCACAATCCATGTACATATAAAAAATTCTTAAAAGTTTTAAAATGGAAGATTCTAAAAAAGGTTATTTGCTTATGAGGCATGGAATTTATCTTTTTAAGGAGATATGCCCTAAAACTCCTAAAGAAACTTAACACATGAAATATATCATATATGCTTTATTCATAGGATCAATCATGTATGTTATGCTATGTAGAAGACTTGATGTGTCTTTTGCTCTAAGTATTATGAGTAGATATTAAGCTAATCCTGGTGAGGGTTATTGAACAATAGTTAAGACAATCTTTAAATACTTAAAAAAAAACTAATGATATGTTTTTGATTTATGGAAAATGTTTTGCGCTCCAAGTTTTCGACTATTGTGATGCTAGTTTTTAATATCACAAAGATGATAGCAAATCACAATCTAAATATTTGTTTACTATGTTAGAAGGCATAGTAAATTAGAAAAATTCTAAGCAAACTATAATAACAAACTCAACAACTAAAGCCAACTACATAGTTGCTTAAAAAATAGCTAAAGAAGTAGTTTGGATAAAGAAGTTCATTACAAACTTAAGTGTTGTTCCTAATAGTTACAATGCAATTATAATAAACTATAACAACACTAAAGCCATAGCACAAGCTAAAGAACTAAGGTCTTATTAAAAATCTAAACATGTACTTAAGCTATATAATCTAATTAAAGAAATAATATAAAGAGGTAATGTGAAGATAGAGAAGATGCCCACTAAAGAGAACTTAGCAGATTCTCTTACCAAGCTATTACTGCAACAAAAGCCTAACAAACATACTAAACTATTTGGTGTAAAATATTATAAAAATTGACTCTAGGGCAAGTAAGAAATTGTTGGTTATGTACCCTCGATCTAATAGAGATAAATATATAATTACACAATATTAATAAAATTGGCATTTTATTTATAAGTTTTATCTATCATAAATGTTAACTACTTATAATCTAAATTCCTTAGAATGACAATTAAAGGAATTAGCTTAAATTTATAAGATCTTATCGTTCTTAAATGTTTTCGATAGTAGAATTATCAACATTAAGATATTGATAAATTCAGTTTAGATGGACATATATTATGTATTCTTTCTTAAAAGAAGAATGTAGTTGATCTTATGAGTTATTAGAGAAAGTGTTTATTTAGTTTAATATTGGATGCTTCTTAAAGAATAAATACATTGAACTGACCTACTCGAGAACCCATATGGAGTGTTATCTACATGTCTATGGGATTTCTTTAAATTATGATGGTATGAATGATCCTTACACTTAAGATCTTTATGGTACTTTGTATGCGGATCATATATACTTTGATATTACTTCTCCATCTTCCATAACGAGATTATGTATAGGGTAATGATTAGACAATATAAAAAGTACATTAAGATTATGGGAGATTAATACAATATTTGCCACATTAGATAAACATAGAATCAATATCCCAAATGGTGTTATTTTGATATAAGTGATAATATAAGTGCACGGTTATGGTAAATTGTGAAAAAAGTTTTAAAAACTTTAAACTTATATAATTAACTTAAGTTAAAAAATTTTCAATAACCATGATATAATAAAGTAAACATTTTTCATATTCTAGGATTATAGGTGAGATATAGATAAGATGAAAGGATTGAATTCTATGATAATTGTATATTGAATAAGTTAATTAAAATTAGTTAAGGGGCATGATGCATTATTAGATGCTACTCTTGATCCGTAAAAATTAGTTTTTTAATTAAAGAGTTAATTAAAGATCAATTAATTAGATTAATTTATCTAAACTTATTTAGATTTAAGAAGTCTATAACTATCTTCATTATTATCATAAGAAAGAATCTAATGAGTCACACATTTTAAAGTATTAAGAAATTAATGATAAATTATGTAAAATTAAGTTTTAGGATTTAATTTTATATTATTTTGTAATTTTTAAAAGTACAAGTGCTATTTGTAATTTTTAAAAGTTTAGGGATTAATTAAATAAATTATTTATTTTTAATTATATTTTCAAATTTACCATAATAATAAATTCTATTTAATTATTATGATAATTGAAATGATTGAAATGTGAAAATTTTTATTTAATTAATTTAATTAATTAAAAAATAATTAGTTATTTAATTAGGATGAGATAAAAATCTTATTAAATATGATTAAACTTTATCTCTATCTAAATATTTCTAATATAATTAGAAGTAAATAACTAAATATTATAAATACCTTTTCTTTTTTGACAAAACATATATATTAATTTTCGTAAATTAACATTTGAAAAAAATACCTAAACCTCAATTCAAGTCTCTCTTTTTAAGTTAGCACTAAAGCAAAAACACCTATATATCTTAGATTTAATGAAACCCAAACTCTTTAATTCTCTATTTTGTGTGGATACTATTAGAGACTACACATTTGGGTAGTTTATTAAAAAAAAAAAAAAGAGTATTCACACAAAATTCATATTTTAACAATAACTTTTGACTCAAAAATTGGATTGAGATGATTCTAAGTACAATAAAAAGGAGACTCAAAGATCTAAATCTTTATATTGACAAAGTGAATCTAATTTAAATGTATTCAATGTAAAAATAGAGTTAGAAGTGATGGTTGAGTTAAAAGTGACGGGTCTATAGAAAATTTAAGAAAAAAAATCATAATTATAGAAGATTTTATTGGTATAAAAGATGTCATATAATCACATTAAGTTTATTAATTCTAATTTATCATAAATCATGCATAATAAAAATATCCTTGTACGAGAATCAAGAAAATTATTATTTTTTTTATTTTTATTTTCCATTACATATTTGTTCCTAATTTTTAATAGACACTTCATTTTCAAGTTCTCAAAATCATGTGTCTCAAAGAGAAAAAGGGAACAAGATAGGTGGAGAAAGAGACCGAGATAGGTTTCTTCATAAAACTACCATCATCCCCCCTTTCTCTCTCCTAGATTTATGACTAGAGAAAATATAATTATAGAAAAACACCTTTTGTGATTCCTTTCTCGTAATTGCACATATTATAGGTAAATTATCCCAATTAATGGCAAACAATGCTATTTAGGGATCCTTTCTGCTTTGGAATAAAATGCAAACATAGAAACCTTAAAGGATTCCTAGTTGCTTTAAGAATGGATACCTTGGTGCTTTAGATAAATGACAAATATAGAAACCTTACAAGACCAATGTATCAACGTCATAAAAATCTTGACACCAACTATGGATTTTAATATAGAATAATACAAACTTCTATTGCAACCCTATAAATGACGTGGTCAAGTACTATTAAGCATAAAATTTTTAGAGGTTATAATTTTTTTATCTAGGAAGAGTTATGTAACATAAAGTATATCAACAAAAAAATTAAGTGAAAAAACTCTATTTGAATGTGTTTTTAGACTATTTTAAATTATATATCGTAATTAATAATATTTTTAGAATCAATTTTTATGTTTTAAAATTAGTACAAATATATTATTTTATAAATATATTATTTTCTTACTTTCAATAAAATGTTTGGAATAATTAAAATTTTTTTCTTTTAAATTTGAAAAAATTTATTGTTTTTAGTTCAAGACTAATTAATTTCTCGACTAAATTATGAATCCCGCTATGTCAATAAAGTCCATTGTTTCTCCATAAATTAGAATACTATAATATCTAATGACATAAATTTTTATGTTCTCAGTGTCGTTTGAGACCCTCTAGTCTCAAATTTTGACTTTTAAAGTTGATATTTTGGCCAACGAATCTGACTTTGAAAATAGTTTATGAAACCATGAAAGATAATCATATTCAAGCATGAGAAAATGCGAAAATCATTAGACATTCAATAATAAGAACATGTTATAAAATCAAAGAAAGATTTACGCAGTTGCATTTCCATTACTAAATGGATCTTCATCTATCTACGTACCGTTGGTCATTAATTCACTTTGAGCTCTAGTTGAGAAATTTCTCTATCCATCAAAGGTTTATATCTTCGTCGAAATGTTCGCTTTCCGAAACAGATGAGATTCATGCATTCATCTCGAACTAAAATTGACATGACGGTGTTCAACATTGAGGAACATTTTTTTGTTAATGCTGATGTTACTTCCTTTGTCCAGCTTAAACTCGTTGGAAAAACGCAGAAGCTTGGTTTGGTAGGCAAATAATAAGAACATTCATAGTCAACGTCAGCAGGCTTATTGAGCAAGCAAAGGTAGAAATTTGAAATTTTCTTCTTCATTATTGATTATAGATGTAAAAAATTGTGACAAATCTTAAAGACACATTAGAATGTGGATCCTTTTGCTTGGCTGCTATAAATAGGAAAATCAAAAGGAAATAGGAATTGTTTGGGTGATGTTACATAAGTAGGGAAAACCTACACTATGTTGGAAAAAACAACACGTTAGTGGATAATGTCCAATTTGGTCACTCTGGCACTTGTTTTTAGATCTATCAAACCTATCCTTGGACTGAGCTGAATGTAACATTCCTAAACCGATATACATTTACCACATCTAACCCGTACATACATACGAGTTAAGGGTCTGCCGTAGAGTTTAGACAATATAATTATAGCATCGTTTGGGAATCTATGTCCATATTTAAAAAAATTAAAGACACCATGACATACATACATACGAAACAAGAGTCTATTGAAAAATCAAGTACATCCGAACTTGATTCTGGAGTAATTTTAACTCCCAATAATGGAAGAAGCTCGTAATTTTGTAGGTAAAAAAAGTACGAATAACGGTGAGGTGTACACTACCCACTAGTGGGCAGGTTGGCCAAAGAGAGTGCATTGAAATTTAAGGAATGATATTAAAAAATCTATATATATTAACCCACTCAAAAATAATTTGTTGGATACGTCCTGATTTTAATCTACCAATATCCAGAAACTAAATCACCCCTTACTTTAAAAAAAATAAATATCATTATACTTGCAACTGTACAACTTCAATTATATTTTCATTTGTTGCCAATGAAGATTTGCAAAGCTTTTTTTCAGAGAGAAAATGAGAAAAAGGCAGAGAGAAAATTTTCGGAGTAAATTGCTTTCTTAATGGTTCAAGAATAAATTCAACAACCTAATTTGTACTAGTTACTACTTGTAGAAACTTCCGAAAGCTAACTAATAAAAATCTACTAACAATCTTCTTGAATTTTGAAAGTACAACAATGCATGCTATACATTCTGTTATTTAACTAACTGACTAACATTTGCGTCTGGTTGGCACAACTCAGCTTCTCCAAATCATCCTCAGACTTGATCTAACGGCTTTGATGACTTTAGCTTAATTTTTTAATTTTTTCAACTGCAGCTACGCTAACTAACAGGAAGCTAAGCTGGCTAGGTACCTCGTTCCATCTTCAGTTGCATCAGCTAAGCTCCTCAGTTCTGATGAGCTTTCTTTATCTTGACATCCCTCCTCCAGCTGAAAGGTCTGAGGAAGTGGTTGGGCATTGTAAGAGCATAAGCAATTTGTTCTGTGCTAGGCACAAACTTGATATCCAACGACTTACGAAGAACTTTATCTTCAACACAACGAATATCAAGTTCAATATGTTTAGTGAAAGAAGGGAATACAAGATTTTGAGCAAGAAAATCGGCACTGAGATTGTCACATCAAAGAATAGGGCTGAAGATAGAAGCATGTGAATTTCTTGTAAAAACAATGTAACCAAGCCAGTTTTTCGGAAGTTGCAGCTGAGTTTCGATATTCAAATGCTATACTAGATCGAGCCATAACTTGTTGCTTCTTGAAAGACCAAAAAATGAGGTTATTACCAAGAAAAACACAATATGCTTCAACTGATCTCCCGTCGTCTAGATCACAGTCCTAATCAACATCAGAGAAGGTAGTAAGTTCATGTCTTACCTTCTTGAAGAATTGAAGATCGAAATCACAATAGCCTTAAAGGTATCTAAGTTCTATAGAAATTGACTTAATCCATTTACAACATATAAAATATTTGGCCGATTACATAATGTAAACTACCAATCAAGCTCTTGTAAAAAGCAAAACCAAACGTTTTTGTAAGCTTTGGCTTGAATGCATTGGAGTCTCACAATCTTTGAAATCAACCATGTTAGCATTGAGTAGGAAATCCTTTATATATTTAATTTGTGACAGATGTAACCCTTCCTTGTTTTTCTCATTCCAATGCCAAGAAAATAATAAAATTTGCCGAGATCTTTTAGAGCAAAAAATACATTGAGTTGCTTGATAAATGCTTCAGTCGGCGAAGAACATGAGCTTGTAACAAAAATGATAAGTGAGTTTTATATCCACATTGCGGCCATGTGCATGTTACAATGGCTTAAAAACAGCAAAAAATTGAGAGTGGAGTTCCTAGGCACTAAAACGGAGTGAAAGTCACAAAATTTGACACCAAACTCGAGAGTACAGTGCCTAAGTGCTCACTACATTGATTGCTACAGTAATTTAGCTATTGTGAAACTTGTTATAAACAGTGCCAAGTACCTAGGCACTCAAAAGGAAGGCTTAAGCACTAGGTGCTGGAAATAAAAAAATAATAAATAAGTCTTCTACTAATGAAAAAAAGAGGAGTTTGGGTGCTATTTTACGGCCTCTTTAAAACATTATAGTTATAAGAATTTAGAGTAGTAAAAGATAATAATTTAAATGTTCTGTTTTATTTAGTTGTATAAGTTTTGAAATATATAATACAGATTGATGTTTCTATAAATCAATATAGAATCAATTTACAAGAAAAGAATAAAAACAATATGGGAAACAATATCTAGTTGATTATTTTTATCCTTGACTGATTGAATTTTCTTTTCAGTTGACGTGGTAATAAGGTGGTGACAATTTGCTTTCCTTATCAATATCCTGAATGTATTGGCTTGGCATCTCTTTCCAATTTTTCAAAGTTTTTAGTGGACAGTTGCATATATAGGATTGATATCTTTGAGAATCTTGAAGATCCTTAACAATGAGAGAGAGCCACCAAGAAAGCCAATGGAGAGAACCACCAAGGGAGAATAAAGGAGAACCAAAGGAAAAAGAATTTATAGAGCTTGGAAAAAGAGTGAAATTTCATTATTTTGGCTAGTAATTTAGTTTAAATTTTTCTTTATTCATTTTTTTTATTAAGAATGTTCAATACAATAAATAAGATATTATTTTATATCATTATTGACTAAATTTATTTCTAACCCTATGATATAACTAATTATGATATTATAATTTTTATTTATGTAATGTAGTCAAAATTTATTTTCATTGGTTGAATGTTCTTCACTATTCTTAGTACTTGTAGAAAAATTAGCCATCGTTTGGATAATTTGAAAATTCTAATGAAACTTTAAAAAAGGAGATTTATAATTTAGTTTCTTAAGTCGAATGCCATAATATCTATTTAAGATAGGAATATACTTATATATTTTATGTGATCATTGTATGAAACTACAGTATTTACTACATTTCTAATTATCCTAATTCACATATAAATATAATAAAATTGATATTCTCAAATAGTTTCTTAAAAATCCTATAAAAAACTAATAAATAATTGTAATATTATCGATTATTGATCGTAAATTTAAATTTTAATTATTAAGAATAGATAGAGTTTAGTGAATTAGGTTTATAAAGTTAAATATTTTGGAAATCTCTTTTTCTATTTACTATAAATTTTGTTTTTGCTTATTCTAATTCAATTATTAGTTAATTTGAGGATAAACCATCACATTGTTCACGTCATTCAGATAAAATTAGAATAGTATAAATTTATATTTAGAGTGCAAATAGCTAATTTTTGTGAAAACGATGCTTACTTATAATTATTACTTATTTACAATAACGTAATAAAATAATCATATATTAAAAAAACAATGAAGTGTTTGGCCTTGAATTTAAAAACCTTACTAAAGTAATGAGTGTTTTAGTTTGTCATACTAACCCCTTATTGTTTGCTTAAGACCCTACAAAATCTTTGTCAATTTACACATATTATGGAAAATATTTGTTGATGAAACCCCTCAAAGTTGTTGCATGATCACAACTTTTGATAAGTCCTCATTCACGAAAGCATTGTTAATATCTATTTGCTTAATGGACCAACTTCTCATGATTGTTACGCTCAAAACTAGCATCATTGTGAAGGCTTTGATCACTCAACTAAAAGTATAAGAAAAATCAATACCAAAAAATTCTAGTGTTACTAATCTTGCCTTGTACATAGAGACTAAGGGGTAAATATTATATTTCACTCTAAAAACCCACTTGCCTGCCACTTTGAGCTCAGGAGATAGTGGAACAATAATCCAAGTTTTGTTCTGCTATAAAGCATCAAACTAAGCTTTCATTACAGCCATCCATTTAGGGCTGAGAATAACTTCCTTTATAGAAGTTAAAGCAATTACAACACAGTGAGCATGAAACACCTTAGGCATGATTATTCCATATTTAGCCCTTTTCATCATTGAATGTTGGTTTTGTAACTACGTTGGTATAGTTGCATCCGCAACAGTTGAAATATCAGTATTAGAGTGCGGTGATATCAAAGCATTAGAGGATGATGCCTGAGAACCAAGAGGTGATGTTGGATAGGGCCAAGGTACATGGGTTGTTGATGGAACTAGAAAGTTTGTAACAAGTAAAATGGAAGAAGTTGTGGAAGAAATGAAATGAGAATGAGAATCCAAAGTTGACTTAACTGAATTTTTAAAGAAAGAAAGCAAGGATTCATCAAAGATTACATATCTTGCAATATAACTTTTCCTAACGAAGAATGCAAGCATTTGTAACCTTTGTACATAGGAATATAGCCACTAAATCATTTGACAGACCTAAAATAGAATTTATGCCTACTGTAACTTACGATGAAAGGGAAACAAGAGCAACAAAAACTTTCAAGAAGGAAGAATTGGGAACATGTTTGAAAATCTGCTCAAAGAGTAATTTGTGACTCATTAACTCCATTGGCAACCTCTTGATCAAATAAAATAAAGTGTGAAATGCATCCCACCAGTACCTAACAGATAATGCAACATGTGAAAGAAATGTTAGGCCAATCTCAATAATATGTCTATGTTTCTTCTTTACAACTCCATTTTGATGGTGTGGATAGTGCAAGAAATACCTGTAAAAAGGCTATGAACTCTTCTCTCCATCTGTTCATAAGCATTTGATTAAGCTAGAGAATTATTTTTCTACTTGTAATATGAAGTAATGAAACACTCCCAACGCGTCTAACTTGAATTTCAAAGGGAATATCCAAATGTACCACGTAAAGTTATTGATCAAAGTAAAATAGTATCTAAAACCATTTCTAGAAACCACTAAAAAAGGACCCCAAATATTACTATGTAATAATTTTAATGGTGCTAAAATTTTAATTGCAGATAATGGAAAAACTAGTCTGACTCTAGTCACATTGACTTGCATTACAAAAAGGAATATCCTGATCTTTATTGAAACAATAAAGTTGTTTACAAGTTTGCAAGGTTTAGGTACATGGATGACCTAACCTTTGATGTAGATTGACATTGAATTCCCTGACGATACAGAAGAAGTTTGTAAAACATGCTGGATTCGGCATAATACAAACATTTATTTGATTTTTACATGCACTGGTAACTTGTTTCTTAGACTTTATTGAACAAGAGAAATGGAATCATAAAAGGATTCAAGTAAGCTAATAGGCAACATTGAGAACATTTACTGAGGCACAATGTGCTTATTCATTGAAGCATTTTTGCTTGTGTTTGAAAAAGTAAGCAACAACCTATACAGGCCCCTATAGCCACACCCCTCAGCAACACTTCTTTATCCTTGTCCTTAATGAAATCAGAATCACCACAAAATTCAAACCTTAAATTGTTATCTAAAACCAACCTTGAAACACAGACTAGATTCTTTGAAATGGTAGGAACACACAATATATCTTTAAATAGAATCTTATGATTTTGAGAAGGATTTGTTGATGATTTTAGCTTTAAAGTCACTATATCAACATGAAAAAAAGGACAAATCTTCATCATTTCTTATGATTAACTTATCTTTACCTCTAAAGTCTTCATGAACAGTCAAGTTTTTAACATCATTAGTCATGTGATGTGTTGCTCCACTATCAATGTACTAGCCTTCGTCTGGTGCTTTTTCAACATTTGCCATATAAGCATCCTTAGACGCTTTGATGTTTGACTTTTTCTGATAATGCTGATTTTGAGGTGCTATAGGTACACAATCTTTTTTAAATCTGTAGAAGCAAATAGCAATAATATGTTTTTACTAAAAACAAATATAACAAGTTAAGAGCATAATTGGCAGCAAAATTGCCTTGAATCTCAAAAGCCATAGTTGAATTTTGTTACCCTTGTTTATATCCAATCACTAAACTCAGAATTGCTCCATTCATCGGAAAGTGAAGTCACCCAAGAATAAGTTGATCTAGTCTTCCCCACAACATATAATCCAGATTCGCTGGCAGCTGATCTTCGCTTCTACTGGATAGAAACCTTTCTGGTGCTACTTTCCCACCATTGATAAACTCTTCCCAACTGTATCCTCATATTGAGGGCAAAATTTTGGATTTTCACATACCATCTAGCTTGATAGATATAACAAAATAGAAAGAAGTGATTGCTGAAGAGTTAGAGCAGGAAAGATTCATATTTGCCATAGTTTCTTGCGGCTCTGATACCAAATGAAGAATTGGAAAGTGTATGTTTAGAGAGAAAATAAGAAAAAGCATAGAGAAAATTTTTTGAGTAGATCATTTTCTTATAGATTCAAGAATGAGTTCAACAGCTCTAATTTATATTAGTTACTACTTTTAGAAACATCTGAAAACTGACTATTAAACATATACTTTTATTTAGAGTTCAACAACTCTAAATATCTACTTTTAGAAATCTTCTTAAATTTCGGAAGCAAAAAGATGCATGCTATATACATTCTGTTATTTAACTAACCGACTAACTGCCACCAGCTAGCACAGTTCAACTTCTCCAAATCATCCTTAGACATGATCTAATGGCTCTGCTGACTTTATCTTAATTCTTTATTATCTTCAGTTGCAACTATGCTAATAAACAGGAAGCTAGGCTAGCTAGGTACTTCATTCCATCTTCATTTGCATCAGCTAAGCTCTTCGGTTCTGATGAGCTCGCTTTACCTTGACACTTCCCGAACTATTTTATCTTTACTTAGATGTTTCTCACATTTTTTTTTTCTACCAGATTTCACATTCATTATTTGATGTTCTTGTTGTAGGCTGAATTTACTAACATAAAATTATTTTCTGTATGGCTCTAGTTCCAGTTCAAACAACATAAACTACGGATTCATCAAACTAAGTATTGTGTGTGTGGAAAGAGAAAGCAAGCTTCAACAAGCGTTTAGCGAAAATCCTGCAGGAGCCTACTTCTAATGTATTTATGTAAATATTGAACAAGTTTTGAGCACCTAATATTGAAGAAATTAAAAGTGAAAAATGATTTTGCCAGATCTTCAAGTCGTAACTTTACACTTCAAATGCATCGTATATGAGAATGAGAATAGCATGCATACTAACCCCTAATATTCCAGTGTTAAGCAAACCATTTAAAAGAACCTATTAGTTCTTATGCATCTTGAAATAGGTAATCCTAATAGTATAAGAAATCTATAAAAGGCGGTATAGCCAAACATAAAATATATTTCACAAGAAAGAACAAATACATTGATATTTGTTGTGCTGTACAAATACCTTATTTATGTGGTTGATTACTGCTACATAGGGATGGTAGTGGTGTGGGTTTGGAACAAATTCTTTTAAACTCGCATCTACATCTATTAATAAAATTTAATATCAAATTTGTATCAAATATAATGTGCATTTAAAATTTTATTACCAAACTTAAACGAATTTTTAACAATTATCAAATTCGCACAAATTTCAGCAAATTTTTAATAAATTTTTTTGTATTTTCAAACTATACTTATACTATTATTAAATATCAAATTTAAATATATAAAATATCTAATTAAATTATAAATTTTTATTATTAATTCAAAATAAAATACATCATTTATATAAAATATTAAGTATATTAAACATAAAATAAAATTATTCACAATTTCATAAAAAAATTATTTTTTTTTATAAATTCATACATAAACTATTATAAATTCAAAATAAAAATTTACAAATTCATAAATTTAAAATAAAAGTTTACAAATTCACAAGTTCAAAAATAAATGATAATGAAAATATTACTGAATTTAATATTGCAAATAAGATAATAAATTTAATACTTTCTATACATAATACTACAAGTGCAATAATAGTTTTCATTATCGAATTTCTTGTTGAGCTACCACAAGTATACAACAGAATTATTTTAGAGAATTATATGCTCATTATATAATCATGTATCTTTAACTAATTAACTTTTTATTGATATTTTCTAATTGCAAATTTAAAAATATGTAGAGATAGCAAAATTGAAAGGATTAAAAAAATTATTAAATTTTAAGGATATTAGAAAAATGAAGTATTTATAGAATATCGCAAGTAAAGTGTTGAAATTGCAGCCACTAAATTTTAAAAATTTTAGAAAGGCTCTCATTAATATCAATTATAATAGATTTATAATTATGAAAGAATAGAAAATAACAAATTAATATTCTTATTTTACTTAATAAAATAGATATCTATCCATACCTGTATCATTTCCAAACTTGCTATGGGTTTTTAATTTTTTTCTCAAACTCTTTAAGAACCATACCAAATCCATCCCATAATAGATGGGTACTAGCATATTTGCAAGTTTACAAGTAAAATTAGCATCCCTACTCTCGCGCACCAAACTTTTAGAGGTCATAACTTTTAATATGAGAAGAGTTACGGAATGTACAGTATATCAACGAAAAACTCTTTTCGAATTCTTTCACATCTTAATTTGAGCTCATTTGATTGAGGTCATTTTCAAGGTCAAAAACTTCAATTTGGGGTGTTTCGAGGTCATTTTAATTTATATGTAGTAATTATGATTATTTTTAGTATTTTTTTTTAAGACTTTATGTTTTAAAGTTAATATAAATATGATCAAGAATTTTTTCTCTCAAATTTTGAGAAGTTTCTTAGTTTTTGCTTAAGATTACTTGATTCCTCAACTAGATTACGTAAACTCACTATATTAGTTAGTGTTCGCATATAGTAGTGTTTGGGTTCTTGCATAGTAACCAATCTAACATCAGTATTTGGTTGTTAATCAAATTCTTTAGAATATGCATAAATGGTTAAAATAATGACAATAATAAATAACAGTTAAACTCCAGATAAATATACATAGTTTTCCCAAAAAAAAAAAACTATTCTCAATGCTTGAAAAAGACTATTATAACCTCTATGGTTATTATTCAAGTCCTTAGATGTAAAAGGATTCAACAAACGTGAAATAGAAAACTGAAATTTTTTGCGTGGAAGCAGTGCATTTCCCTAGCGGTGCATGGAGTATGAATTTAAATGCTTAGAATAACAATAGTTGATTGATTATGGCTAGTTAAACTATAGTTTAATTAACTACATATCAATCAACTCTAGTTACTTTTATCTGCATAGTCCAAACTGCGCACTCAGCTATAGCTCTATCTCTCCAATGGTTAATTTTCAATCTTATGTCAAAAATACGTTCAGTTTATGTTACTAACACCAAAAAAAGGGGGAAGAAAAGTAAAAATCGAAAGAGTGAAGAACATTAGCAGCAGCGTCAAGCAGTAAAATCTTTGTTTCATTCACTTGTTAAACGAGGATCTTAAGCCGCAAATTATGAAAACAATGGCATGAACCACACAATCCTTCTTCATTATCATCGCTTGCTTGAAAATACATGAAGAAGGACAGCGTTGTTAATGCCATTGTTACTGTAGTTTACTTTCTACCAATCATTAGCTCGTTTATCTCCCTGTAAAGAAAAACAATTATGACTTAAATTTCTTTTGTATGCAATTGTGGATTTAGTGATATTTAACAAGATGATCCTTTGTTGTAATTTTGTTACAACTTATATAATATATATGAAGATGGATTTTGCTGCTATCTTGTTACTTTTGTTATTCCCTCTTTACAATAAAAGCACAAAAATACAAAAATATGTTTCTTCATATTATGCTGTTATCATAATTATGAAAGAGTGAGGAAGATCATGTTTTGCAAACTGCAGCTCCCTCTTTCAAATTATAATCGAAACTAATATTTTATTTTGTCAAAATATACAAAAGTGAATAAGGAGCTTGAAGGAATTTGTTAGATTTGTTTATGTTAAACTTTACCAACTTTAATTAATATCAATCAATTAATTAAATTAATTAAATAATAATGCAAATAAATAAAAAAGATCACAAAATTTTAACGTGATTTAAATTTTTTAATCTTATATTTACAAGGTCGTGTTTAGAAAAAACTAACCAACTAATAAAAATAATAATTATAAGCACTAATTGATTTGAATAAAATAAAAATTTTCTTTTATATTTGTTACTGTAATCTTAAATATTTTTAAATAAATTTATTTAACGAGATCCCCGTGTATTAATATGTCGAACTCTTATGCTAATAGTTGTTGAACTCCCTTCAACAAATTTAAGTTTTCTCTTGAAGAATCAACAAGAAAATATCTTAACAATACTCAGAATAATAATCTCTAAGTTTATAAAATTAAATATTATAAACTCATAATATCTACTAAACTATTTTTTTTTTTAGATAAAAAGAATAACATAAGAACAACTTGAAAAATAAGGAAGCAAAAAATGTATAACACTCTTGTTTTTGACAATTTTTTGCTAGCCCTAATTTATGCGTGAGTTTATTTTCTAAATCAACAAAAAATATAACCTTTAAATTAAGAAAAATTATTTCCTAAAAGAGCTCTTCTTCTTTCTTTTTTATTGACAAAGTATATTTTTAAATATACTTTCTAATTAATCATAAATGCAAACATATTTATATAGAAGCAAAATCATACTTGGAAAAATAGTAATGATTGGCAATTTCATGAGGTCAAGATTGCCTCGGAAACCGAGTCTACGAGATAACCCTACCACCTAAGAATGCAAGGGTCTTTTTTTTTTGATATGTTTCCTAAGTATTTGGTCCATTTCTAATCTTACCCCAAACTAACATTCTCTTTTAGTTTCGGCTAAAAACTAGCATTTGGGCCATTTTACTTCTGCCCTCTAAACTATGTCATTTCCCTCTCCCAAGCAAAAGACAAAGCATGCAAAACGTTTGCAAAGCAAAACCAAACACTGAAAATTCTCAACAAACCCAAACACATGTTTTTTTGTCATGATTGACATTTCGGGGACCGGAAGTTGAAGAATCAATATTTTAGGCGACGCTAACTCCGAACACGAAGCGGCATTCTCAAATAAGTGGCTAAGTTTCCCTAATCTGAAAAATTTTATTCTTTTTGTGAAGGATAGCTCAAGTATGGAAGCCGACTTGGCAGGTTGTGATGATTTGATAATCAAGAAGAATGAAATGCAAAGCTGGATTCAGCTGTGAAGTGAGCTAGGTTAGTTATTGAGCTAAATAAGTTAGAATTAGTTAACTAATTAGCTTAATTTTTTATTAATATTGTAACCAATAATATTTTATTCACGTGAAGTTAGTTGATTGGTAGCATTATATAAATAGTTTTGCTTTGAAATTTTCATTAGTTGAGAAGAATACAGATTCTCAGGAAACAAATTCTCTTTAGCAAAGAAAATTTTTCTTTCATTTTATGAGTTGCATTCTCACAACCAAACAACATAATCTTCTATTTACAAACATTAACTTGATATGAGAGCCATGGCTAATTGAAATAATTATAGTATAGTACCACTTTCCTCTGTACGTTTTTCACTCTATCTATTCCATTTCTACTATCATGTTCTTTTTTCATTTGACCGGTCATATTTAGATAAATTATGGATCGTGATTATATTATTCATCTTACACACCAATATATATAAAAGTTGTACATACTCATAGTTCTACCATGGGTTCAACATACCTTTAAGGACGCCATGATGAACTGCTGCTTCCTACTATAGATTCAACATGTCCAAAAGTCATGGAGGACTGCCGTGATTTTCACATATAATTTCGGATACCATAAGGATGATTGTAGGTTCCTTATGCCCCAAAAAGTGCTACAGTAAATAATAAATCATTATTCTATTTCATCCTAATTGGCTCTACTGGTGCATAAAAAAATTCAGTAATCTCACCATAAGAATATTGGCTACTTATATATTTTTTCATGATTCACCATATTACCAACTTATCCTTTACTATTACTCAAGAGTATTTTGATAATTTACTAAAATCTTGATAACTACAAATGCAACATTTTTATAATTTTATCTCAATATAAAATAAATTTATACATATAACTGCACCATAACACCTACCAATATATGTACCACCAAATCAATTATTAAAAAAAAATATTCATAATACTAATAATAACTAATTCACACACACACACACACACACACACACACACACACACACACACACTTTTATATTTATGCATTACTACATTAAACATACAATGTCAGAAAGGTATTTTAAAATATCTCTTTCGACGATGAATGTTGACAGAATGAGACGTAAATATAAATAATACCTAATCATTAACTTCACACAACTATATATATATATATATATATATATATACATATTTAATCAACCATTCAAAACACATTCAAATTTTACACCTATACCCATTCTTCAGTAATAAGTTTTTTTTTTTTCACACAATCAATTTTCAATCATTTACATGCACACTCAATTAACCAACATATAACATCCGCAAATTTAGATATTCTTTTGATATTTTAGTATAATTATTTTATGGTATATCTTAAGTTTTGGATTGTGAAATATACAAGATAATTTTTGAAATCTTAGTTAGAGTCATTATGGCAAAAAAATAGGTCAAAATAATAATAATAATAATAAAGGGCAAAACTATCATTTTACATAGGTATTGATAGATCGAATGTAAGACAATTGAGTTAAGGGTTGTATTTTAGTTATTACTAGAGAAAAATATAGGTTAGATAACTCGAGAATGGCAAGAATTATTAATTTATCGAAAAAGAATAATTTTATCGAAAAGAGTAAAATAGTCAATTTATTAAGGCCACAAGAGTTAGATTAAAACTCGAATTTTAAAAAATATTAAAAATATTGCTAGAAGTATATAGAAAGAAATAAAATCAAATTTAGACAAGAATACCCTAAAAAAAGGACCAAAATAATGAATTTTCTTTTCTATGGGCAAAATGGTCATTTTTTAAGAAATTTTTGAATTCCGGATCACCAAAATCTAATAGATTAAAGTGAAAAAATTTGATGATAGTTTGGGTAGTCTCATAATTTTCTTGAGAGTTAAATATAAGTTTTGAAAAATTAGTGAGTAAAAGTGTAATTTTTAAAAATATATAGTTGGATAAGATTCTTTGATTTTTTAAAATTAAATGAATTCAACTTTTTCTTCTCTCTCTTCTCTAACTTATTCTCTCTATTCTCTTTCAAATTTCTTTTATATTCTTTAAAAAATCAAGTAAAATCTCACAATTTATTCGATTAAATGCATTATTGTAAAATAAAAAATTATTCTACGTGTTGAGAGTTTTAATTTGATGATAAAAGTTTTTAATTTTATTAAATTTTAGTTTATAAACTTGTTAAAAAGTGGTTTAAATAGTAATTTTATATTTTTTTAACTTGAATTTGGTGCAATTGCCATCAACTTTGGATTTGAGGTAAGAAAATCCTAAACTCTAATCTGGTAATTAGGGAGTTTTGTGAAATTAATACATAATTTATGAAATTGAGTGTTTGTGAAGTAGATTAGAGTTATATAATTATATAAAGAGAAAAAATTTGGTTTATGTAAAATAGAACATTTAAACTATTATTTAAAGTTTTAGGTCTATGATAATTTACAGAGGTTAGAAATAAGGAATTGTATTTTCAAATGTTATATATAATATCTAAGATTTGTAAACACCCTATGACAATTATATACAATTTAATTTTTATTCATTAATTAAATAAATATATCTATAATTTTTATTAAATAAATATATAAATAATAAGTTGCTAAATAGTACCTTTAGGTAGTATTAAAATTAAAATTGAAATTATAATGTTAATAAATAATTATTATACATATATT
>CP135556.1:7548689-7577681 GCA_032402905.1 Khaya senegalensis | reverse complement strand
GTTGTTTAACATTTATTTATATTTGAACAATTTGAAAATTTGATTTTATTAATGAACCAATTTTGAATACAATTTAATCAAGGGTAATTAATAGATACTTTCCTTGAAACTTGTTAAAATAATAGGTAGATAGAATTTAATGTAAAAATTATAGAAACTTTTTCTAATTATAATTAATTTTTCTAAAAAAAATTATAAAATTATCATTAGTTGCTTAATAATATAGTATTTTTATTACTTTTATTTTTTATTTTTTAACATAAAATTAACTTATTAAAAAATTGAATGTATAAAAATTATTAATGAAAATATTTATACTAATAAATAATCTAATAAACAATTTTAAACTATAAATTTTATTTTTAATAAAATATTTTGTTAATAAAAAATAACTAAATTTGTAAATTATTTATTTTTATGTCAAAAAATATTTTTAAATGTACATATTTTTATTTCTTATTCTCCAAAAAATATTTTTTCTAATAAATTATTAAAAATATTTTTTGATATGAAAATAAATAATTAGTAAATTTATTTTGTTTTGTTTTTATTAATAAAATATTTTGTTAAAAGTAAAATTTATACTTTAAAATTATTTATTAGTATAAATATTTTTAATAAGTTAATTTTATAAAATAAAATAATAAAAATACTATATAATATTCTTAAGAAATTAAGGATAATTTTGTATTTTTAAATAAATTTTATTATGTTTAGTGAAGGCATTTGTTGATTTTATATATAACTTTATCTACTTGTTATTTTAGCAAATCTCAGGAGAGGTATCCGTTAATTACCCTATATATATAGTTTATTCATTTACTATTTATAATTTTGTTAAATAAAAAGAGTAAAAATTGTGGACAAGCACAAAGAAGTTTGGACTTGAACCTATTATCTTGTATTTAGATTTAAACCAAGCTTTCATGCAGAATTACAAATAGGAAAACTCAATAATTAGCAATAATAACTTTGCAACCATAAAAAAAGGGTATAACTTAAGTAACCCGTTTTGCTTTTGGGAACAGTTACTTATATTTAAGGCATACACATATATACATGTAACAAATAATTCACAGAGGAACAAGTAAGCATGAGACATCTAGAAGATTGAATCATGCACCATTAAAGCACACGTATATTTAGAACTTATGCAACCAAGAAACATTGAAATTTTATTTGCTGGAACATCATAGCAGCTAGCATAAAATGAAAGTAAGCCAATATATAAGAAATTTCACCTGACCATAGATCAAACAACAAGATTACAGATGAGTATGTTCATCAAACGTCGCCCATAAGCAATTCCATACTGATCCCGCCCGCTCTATATTGCAATTGCATCATCCCCTACACTTATGTAACAATCCTTGATTACCATATCTTCACATGAATCTGTTTATGACATGAAAACCATTGTGTTAGTCATGTTAAAACAAAATCAAGTAAATAGAAAATAAATTCATAAACTTGAATTACAACAGCAAACATAGCAGCTGTACTGTATAATTGAGATCTACATTTTGCAGCATCAAATACGATGTAGGAATGTTTACCTTATTGTATGGTTTCAATTTATACTATTCTTTAGATGCATCAGAAAAGAAAACAGATGATGTAGAATATTTCAGAATCAAGGCAAATTAGGGTCCAATCATAGTCTCCAGTTTTGAATAGTGAACATTGTATAATTGTTCATGCATGTCTACTTACAATTATGTTAGCCCATCATTGAATTTTAAGATAAAAACTACATTAATACAACATAACAGGATCAATTACATCAGTGTTGGGAGCTTCAAATATGGAAGCCAAAATCGTAATGTTCTTGATTTTTACATTCTTGCAGTCGTATGGATGGAGGGTACAAAATGGGGAATCACGTAACGTTATATTGAGATCAAAATGTCACTTGACTACATTATCTGCACAAGTGGAGCCCTGGTATTGTTAAGAAGCTTTTGGTGATAATTTTTTCCACCATGTTTGTCCTGTCCGATGATGGTACCATTATGTCCTGTTGGTAATTAGAAACATAAACAGAATCAAACCAAGTCAGAAGACAAATCAATTACAAAGAAGATAGGTGCAAGCCTCAGGACTAACCAGAATTGCAATCACCCAAGACCACTGGACTTCCTTTTGCAGTCAACAAGTAAGAAGTTATCTTTCAACTAAACAAATGCATATTATTCACGTCAGTCATACAGATAATCCCCATAATAGCTAACATTTTTATCCATTTTTTGGTTACTTCTGTTACTGTAACGTAGATTGTTAGTTTATTGTTAGTATGTAATTTTTGCATGTACTTTGGAGAAGTAGCATGTACAGTGACATTTAAGATCACAAGGCAATATAATTAGGAATTAGCCATCCCACACTCCATCCTGTCCAAGAATAACCTGAATATCTGAAAATAGTCCCAATTATCCTAATTCACTATAGATGTATATAATATTACTATCCCCTTTGTACATATTTCTTGTTCACATTAGATAAATAGTTAACAAATTAATTTTGATGATGAGTTATGAGACAAGTCCTAGCAAAATGATCAGGACACTGTAAGTTTACTAGTAAAGATTTTCAATAGATATATTACACTCAGTTTATATGACAATTAACCATAAAGCTTCCACTATCAGTACCAAATGTTGTCATCAAACTCCACGGGTATGTAAATAAAATTCAAATCTGTTTAAGATTACTACAAATTTTGAGATCGAAAAGATCCTTTCTTGAAATGGCCATACTGTATCAGTTAAGCTTCCAAATAAAAAGGTCAGCTAAACAATAAATTATTTAGGGAAAGAAAATGGAAAACAGAAGAAAAAAGATAAAAAGTGTTTAATAATAAATATAAGATAACAACTAAAACTGAACTAAGCCAGATTACCTGTTATAACAACATCTTAGAGATTTTGACCATGGATAAAACTCCAAAACAAAGGACCAGGATATTCTCTCCCATAACCATATGGGGGCAATGGAGGCATTAGTGGCCAGTACTTCTCATTCTGTTAAAATATTATATAAGATGAGAGATCCAACATAACCAATATCATTAGTTGACTAGAAATGGAAAGAAGAAAAATAATAATTAGATGGCTGAGATAAAGAAGTTCGATTAAGAACTCCTCCCATGACTATGATGCCAACACTGGTGATGGTAACAATAGTCTGCTGAAACTAAATATAAATTGCATAATTTTGCAAAACAATAAAGGAAAATAATTAGAATGAAGATTAATTTGACTTCAATTTGAGGAAACTAACAGCCAAATTTAAATATCTAACAAACATTGCACATAATAGATCAAGGTCAAAAAAACATCATTCCCAAAGGAACATACATGTAGACACCATAGCTGCAGTAATTTAATATTATCTACAAAAACAACAAACTGCAAGCATAGGTAACAATCCAAGAAAAAATTGCATCAAAAAATAGCTAAATAATAACCCTGATTTATGAAAAACTTGAAGAAATAGAGACAACCAACCTACATGTCACATTTGCTGCAACAAGAAATTTGAAAGTCAAATCAGATCAGTTTTCAGTAAACTAAGTCATGTCAACGTCAATATAACACCACCAACAAGAATCGCAAGGGGTATTGTAAGCAAGGTTTT
This sequence comes from Khaya senegalensis, assembly GCA_032402905.1. NCBI lineage: Eukaryota > Viridiplantae > Streptophyta > Magnoliopsida > Sapindales > Meliaceae > Khaya > Khaya senegalensis. Next base: position 7,574,045 of record CP135556.1, on the reverse strand, counting down.
TCAATTTACTAAGTAATAATTCTATGCTTATAGATATCAAAAATAAGAAATCTTCAGGCTTTTTAATATCATAATTGATTGCATAAGAAGTTTTAAGCAGCTACTGATTGCCACAACAATCTTTCTATAAATAACGAAATTCCAACAAATTGCTATTTCCTGACTTACAAATCTTAATCTCATAATTATCAAATGAAAGAAATCACGGACCTGAATTGCGAGAATCTCAGCATCCTCGGCGAGAAACAGAGTTATATGACTAGTTGAATTAAAAGGCGTCGTAAGCCACCTTCCAGGCGGAACATTAAGCTGTCCATCACCTTTCTTTCCGAGCTTGGAAATGGCATAAATCGCCCTCTCAAAGGCCCCCGTATTAACAGTAATGCCATCGCCTACTCCACCGAAATCAGTCAAGTTAAAGACCATAGGTCTCAATCGGGGGATGAGCCTGGAAACAACGCCCAATTTAAAAAAGGAAAACCTTCCGATAACAGCATTTCACTGCCAGGGAAGACACGGAAGCGAAGGCGGCCATCCGTAGGAAAGTGAATAGAGTCTTGTGGGAAGAGAGGAACGCCAGGACCCACCGACGGAGGTCGAGGCGGTTTTGGTGGAAGTGAAACCGCCCTGAAGATAAAGTTTCCACCGTGTTTTTGGGTTCAGTTCAGATTTGGAGTCATGGGATTTTAGTATTAGAGTATCGGCAAAAAAGATCTAGAGTTAGAGGGGGAGTGAAAGATTGAACGGGATGTTAGTGATCAGAGTCATTGATTCAGTCGGGTTAAGGAGTACATTTTAAGGAGACGGAAAGAAACGAAAGAAAGAAATCCTACCCTGCTACTGAGGGTTTTAATCGGTAATTTATTTTTTTTTTTCTCTGACCTTAAATTAAATAACGGAAAAGCAAATATACGGAGATTAAACAAAAACAATTGGTGATGGTGACTGCGTAGTGTAACTTTCCTACGTTATTAATGAAGTAGGTAAACAAGCAAAGCGTTGCAAAGCAATGAAAATTAGTCGCCGGGCTGGAAATTGAAAATTTAACGCCGAAATGAGCCGCACCTACCAAACCTTGATTGTGCAACTTATTTAAGTAAGTCATAGTTGATTGAAGATTGATTTGCATTATTATAAATAAATAAACAAAAAAATAAAATGTGAAAAATCATAGGTAATTTTATACAAAGTTTACTCGTGAGTGGAGTAGGGGGAGAGTAAGCCAATAGCATCATAGCTTCCTTAAGGTTATCTTTGTCTTTTCAACCTAACCCAGCCCCTTCAATTTTCTCCAGAAAAATATTCTTGTATCATTTTTAAGAATCTTATTCTTTTAATTAGGATGGGGTGTGTGCGCATGTGTGAAGTACTAAAAGAAAGAAAATATAGAGAAAAATGTTTGAGAGAAAAATTAAAAAAAAAAAAGTAATTTTTTTATTAATTCTTGTACTAAAAGAAGAAAATGTAAAGAAATATGGACAATTGCAAAACATTTTATTTTCATTAAAAAATTTTGTATTCAACAAATGAGAAGAAAACAAAATTATAAACCTTAATTAATTATAAAGTTACTTTTAAATACATGGTGTGATACAATAGATATTATAATTTTTAAATAATTTAATGAAAAATATGAATAAGTGAGTCATTGTTACCCAAAGCGTAATATTATAATTTTTATGAAGTATTTCAAGGGCTCTTTTAAGATTGTGGTGAAAAAGTTCTAAGTAATTTTTTTTTTTTTTAGTCTTTGACTTATTTTTTTTTTATTAATTTATGTTTTGGTTTTAAAAAAAATTAAGTTGTATTTTAAAGTTTTTATTTTAATACTTAAATTTACCAACGGTACATACTCTACTTTAAAACACAAACACTTTTAAAAATACATGTTAGTAAATACCTTATTTCTTAAATTATTTTTCAGCAAAACAATAACAATTCTATAATTTTATAAATAGTCAAGAGATATTTAATACATCAATATATGTTTATTATAATTATTATGCATTCTCATAATATTTAAATGTTGAAATTTACCAAACCCATGTACTCTACTTTTGAAACTCGATCACTTTAAAAATTATAAGTTATTAAATACTTAATTTTTAAATTATTTATTCAGCACAATAATATCAAATTTATTCCATATACCACTCCAATCTAGTCTATGTATCACTTTAATGACGTGATTAGTGAAAAATATCATGTATTAACAAATATCACTTATATCTTTGTTTTCAACAACCTTTCTGAAGATTATGGCTTCGATCCACTTGGATTAGGTGCAAATTTAATTCAATTTATGTGTTAAAGAATATTTATCGAATAATCTGCCAAAATATTTGATGAAAATTTGAGTTTCTTATGAAAGAAAAGTGGCTATTTATATTTGTTTTTTTATTTGTGTGTTAAGTGTCAATCAGTAATTTACTTTTTTTTTGGGAACAAATATGCTAGGATTTGTCTTCCTCAACTTTGAAGCACATATAGGTTTGACTTTCTTGCATTGGATTCTGGTTGCCTAAATATTCGGGAAAATAGAAATTGAATTAATGATGCTAATATTATGGCTCAAAATCTGTTGATGTTCCCGCAAAAAGACCTTCAATCTCTAAGTCATAAAATAGTTCTCTTTTTAATTTGAACGTATGTTTTGACAGAATAATACATTTTTTAGAAAAAAATATATATTTTTTAATTTTTAATTTTTATTTTATACATGCAACTGACTTCTTTATTTTTTTACTAGTTTTCTTCTTTCATATTTTAATAATTTTTTTTTTTTTTTAATCTTATATAGAATTCTCTTTTAACACTACATTCTTTGACATTTTGAGTAGTATCAGGAACATGATAATGAGAGTTTTATTTAAGAAATTTTATGAAGAATCACTGAAGTACACTCTACTTCTTTTATTTGGACCAAAGGACGTATGTTGTCCTCTTCTCATTTCATACCAGTCATATCCACAGACACAAACTCGGTCATTCGTTTTTCTCACTTAAAAAAAAAAAACCCCCGAAATGATTAACAACAAAGGAGACTGGTACATTGATGACCCCACATTTTGCCGACCTGGCCTGATAAAAAGTATAATGTATCAACAGTGTTTCTTATGCACAAGTATTACTTTCTAGGGTCAGAGCCAGAGTCACAAGCTGAATTAATGCAAGGCAGGTGGGCAATGCTGGCCGCGGCAGGAATTTTGATACCAGAATGCCTTGAGAGCTTCGGCCTCATAGAAAACTTCTCATGGTATTATGCTGGTTCTCGTGGATACTTCGCCGACCCTACAACCTCATTTGTGGTGCAGTTGGCCTTGATGGGAGACTGATGGTTTATGGTTGATATAGGACCAAATTTTCCAAACAAGACGAAGCCCAAGCCCAATGCTGGCTATCCAGTTGGTTTATGGTTTGACCCAATGATGTGGGGAAGAGGTTCCCGGAGACTGATGGTTTTGAGGACTAAGGAGATTAAAAATGGTCTTCTTGCTATGCTTCCATTTGTTGGTTTCTGCTTCCAAGCCATTTATACAGGGGAAGTACCCTTGAAAAACTTGGCTGCTCATCTTGCTGAACCTGGTCATTGCAGCGTATTTTCGGTAATTTTGTTACTTAGTAAAATCTTTCTATCATACGAGTAAATAATTACAATACATACTCATGATCTTTGTAACCACATAAATTGTCTTGCAGGTATTCACTTTTCGATGATGTTAAAGGACACGTACCGGACTTAGAAGAGCTGCAAGTTAGAGAGATTCAATTAACCAGGATATCTGTTGAGTCAAAACTGTATTCTCATTTGTCACGAGCAGAGCAGAACAGATCAGGACAATGGTTGATAACAAATATCCAAGAAAAGCTCAAGATTTCATTCTACAAAATTTAAATTTAATTAGCTGTATATTATAATATTGTTTTAAGATTTATTTGTAGCTGAAAAAATCATGGGATTATTATTTTAAGAATTCATTTGTTCAGGAAAGTTTAAAAAACACGTGGAGGATGAGTGGATGTAAATATAATCATTGTTAAAATTGAGATCAATCCGGAAATGCAGGCAACCATATAATAAAATTAACAGCAAAAGCCCCGCATTGAAGGTGACCAAGTCAACAGATTAAGTTGGTCACTAATTTTTCCTTGTCAATCCTTTCCCTGAATTCTATTATTAGAATCTCTGGTAAATCTGACAGCTCCGTCTCCAATCTTCCTTGCCAACCTAAACAATGACACACACTAAGCAAAAGGAAAAGCAACCCCAAACAAGTAATCAGAGACAACCACACAATCTCTCCGAACAGGGCGGCTCGTTTCTATCCGGATCGGAGCTGTCCCATTTCCGGCTCAGCAATGGCCGCTGTTCGCCTCTTCCTCTTCCTCTTCCTCTTCACCCTGTCCCTATTCCTGACACTCACCTTCTCTCTATCCGAAAATGAGGCTCTCCTCAAACTCAAAGAATCTTTTGGCCATTCTAATGCCTTAAATTCCTGGGTTCCAACTTCCCACAATGCTTGTGTCGACAAGTGGGTTGGTGTAATTTGTATGAATGGAGTCGTTGCAAGCCTCAATCTTAAGGGTATGGCTCTCTCTGGAATTATTGATATTGATGCGTTAAATGAGATTCCTGGCCTCAGAAGCATCAGTTTTGGGAACAATTCTTTCTCAGGTCCAATACCCGAATTCAATAAACTTGGTGCTTTGAAGGCTCTCTACTTGTCTAGAAATCAGTTCACGGGTGAAATTCCGGATGACTATTTTTCCTCCATGGCATCTTTGAAGAAACTTTGGCTGGATAACAACAAGTTCACTGGTGAAATACCAGATTCTATAATGAAATTATCCCATCTCATAGAAGTACATCTTGAAGGCAATCATTTCTCAGGTCCAATCCCAGAACTAAAACAACCCTCACCAGTAACTTCGCTGGACGTCTCATACAACAATTTGGAAGGAGAAATCCCCCATAGCTTATCCAAATTCGGTGTTGATGCATTTAAAGGGAATGATAGACTTTGTGGTAATCCCTTGAAGCTTTGCACGAAATTAGGGCAACCATCACCGCCGAAAGCAGCATCAACCAGTCAGGAGCAATCAAAGCCACCCAGCGGCAATAACGACAGCAAGTTGCTGATAGCTGTGGTAGTAATTGCTTTACTGATATTTTTCATAGTTGTTGCTGTCTTTTATGCCAAGCGCAAGGAACGTAATTATTTTAGGATGTTAGAAAAAGATAGCAACGTAGATAGCAAGGTAGTGGAAGTTCACGTACCTGAATCCAACAACAACAATAAAGTTAATAGTAGCTCCAGAAAAAGTGAGACCAGTCTGAGAATGAAATCATCAAAAAATGGAAGAACTAGTGGATTGGGTGATTTAGTAATGATAAATGATGAGAAGGGTTCATTCGATTTAGCAGATTTGATGAAAGCAGCGGCTGAGGTGCTTGGCAATGGTAGCTTGGGATCTGCTTACAAGGCTGCCATGGCAAATGGATTGACTGTCGTGGTTAAACGATTGAGAGAAATTAATAAAATGGGAAGGGATACTTTTGATTCTGAAATGAAAAGATTGGGAAGAATAAGGCATCCAAATATATTGACACCGTTGGCTTATCATTATCGAAGAGAAGAGAAACTGGTGGTTTCTGAACACATGCCTAAAGGGAGTCTTTTATACCTACTGCATGGTGATCGTGGAATCTCTCATGCGCAGCTAAATTGGCCAAACCGTCTAAAGATAATCAAAGGAATGGTAAACGGTATGGTTTTCATTCATTCAGAATTTGCATCATATGAGCTGCCCCATGGAAATCTAAAGTCCAGCAACGTTCTTTTAAACAACAAGTACGAGCCATTAATAACTGACTATGCATTTCATCCACTAACAAACCCAAATCATGCAGTTCAATCAATGCTTGCTTATCAATCCCCAGAGTATTCTCAAAACCAGAAAGTTTCTAAAAAGTCAGACGTTTATTGCCTAGGAATCGTAATTCTAGAAGTAATGACAGGAAAATTTCCTAGTCAATATCTAAGCAATGTAAAGGGGGGAATTGATGTTGTGCAATGGGTAGGTAGAACATTAAGTGAGGGTAGAGATATGAAAGAGTTGATCGATCCAGATATACGGGGGTCTGGCAATGCAGATCCAGTAGTTATGAATATGATGGTAAAGCTGCTTCAAATTGGGGTTGACTGCGCACAGAGTGAAGCTGAGCAGCGCATGGACATTTGGGAAGTCATGAAGAGGATAGAACAACTACAAAATAATTAAAAGGGCTTGCTTTTTCAGTGAGAGCCACAGTCAGAGGCAGAGCTTTTATTTTATTTGTAGGGGAGACAGATAAATAGGAGAGACCAGATGTTGTCTATATCTATACATGCTGATATGTATGCTTAAACGTTCAAGGACACCCAAGCAAGCAAGTGAATGGAATTAGTAATAGTTTTGTCTTTGGCGCTTCTACATTTGCCAAAATGAAAGCTTGTAAATCAGATTTCATTTGTGTATAGAATTAATTAATTCATAACAGTTTCATCGCTTAAATTATAGACGTCATACGGTGGGCTGTATTTATTACGAAAACAAGAAGAAATGAGGATACTTTTGACATATCCATGTAAATGAACGCGTTCATTCCTTTTTCTCTAATTATAACTGACTTTTCTTTGTCCATCTAATTATCAAGGGGCTACTTTTGGTGAAGAAATTAACTTAAAGGAACCAAGAAGTTAAATAAATATTTGAAAAACTATTTTGATTTATCTAAATTAAATATTCAACATAAATATAAACCCCCTTTTTTTCTCTGAAAAATGAAAATATAAAAATGTTTCAAATGTTATGGAATGGTAATCTCCGCATAGATAGTACAAATTGTCTTTTTCACCTCTCTTCTTTCTCCTTTTCTTTCCTTCTCTTTTTGCCTTCTCACTTTTCTTTATTTACCTTCCATCCATGCATGTAAAGTTTTGTCTTGCAAAGCCCTACAAATCCTTTAGGGGCAAGGTTCCTTGAGTAGCCCTATTGGCTTGTATATCTTATAAACAGGGGTGACTGCAATGAGAATAACACACAACAATAACAGTTTAACCTGTCGCTTCTTTACTTTAATTGATGTATTTATGCAGGAGAAAATTATGAAAATAGTTTTATTTTAATTTCTCTTTATATTTCTAATCAATTTTAAAATATTTTTATTAAAATAACCACTTCAAACAATTTTACTCTTAAATATTATTTTTACACTTATAAATAAATGTAACCCATACACATACTTTATTTTTATGTTCGTTAACTCTCAAATTTTAATTTCAATATTTAAACTTTCAACAAGTCATGCAATAGTATAAATTAAATATTCTGATATTTCATTTACAAATTAAAATAAAAGTGAATTTTTATACTTTAATTTTTTTTATCAATTTTAAAATATATAAACATTGTTATAAAATTTATTGTAATTTTATAAAATTTAATTTAAGTTATAAATGTGATATTTTATTTATTAAATCTCTTATTATTTTGATTTATTCAAAAATTTGATCAAAAAATAAAATATATATTTTTAACAAAAAAATAAAAATAATTACCAACAAAAATATCACTTTGGTGTGCCCACGCTAAGGCACAAACAATGCTCGAGTGTGGCTGCACTAGAGCACTAGGGTGTCCGAGTTTGGCCACACCAAGGCACAAAAGTACCCTCCTATGACCAAACTAATGCACAAATAGTTGCAAAATATATCTAATCATATTACGAGTGTGCTTTGTAATTGCAATTAAATTGCACCCTTCACAAGAGAAACTAAGGTTAGAATTTACAACTACTTATTAGTATGTTTATTTTCTTCAGTGGACTTATTATACTCAGCGATATTATCACTTCTATTTTAAGCTTTATTTGAGATGTTCAGTCTTGGAAAGCAAAGTTTATCACTTTGAAAGTACGGACTAGAATTATTTATCTTGGATCTTTAGTGTCGAAATTCATCTTGATGCCAAGGGCTTAAAAATATATATATATATATATATAATTAACGCTGGAAATAATGTATCCATACATGATTGAACTTAAGAAATTATATTTCTCTGTCATCATCTCCATCAAGCACTAGATAATGAATACTTGTCAGCTTCCCTAGATCCCATTGAAGATCGGAAGAGTTATGATCGTGCTAGCAAATCCAATTAGATTAATTATTAAGAAATTAGTTATATTCTCTTAGTAATCAAAAGAGATATATTTTAAATTAGTGCAAGTTTGGAGACGTATTTATCATAATAAATTTTTTTGAGCATATTTAATAACACATATTGAATTGTATTATTTTAAATAAATTAAATTAGACTAGATTAAATTATATTAGAATAAATAAAATTTAATATAATATTATATTTAGTATTGGATTTGACTATATATAATATTATTTTAATTTATTATTTTAATTTATATTTATTTAATTCATTAAAATAATTTTATATTTAATTATAAAATATTATATTATATTTTAATATAATATAATATATTATATTATATATAAAAATAAATATTATATGATTATTTTATAGTGTTATATTAATTTATTAAAATAATATTTATTGGTATTATATAACATTATTGTTTGAACAAATAAATATTGATTGATATTAAAAAAAATATTAAATATTTGAAATAGTAATAATATTGTAGATTGCATTGTGCAGGTGTTAACCCAGGGGGCCACAGGTTTACATTGTGCGAGTGATGATGAATAAAATTTAAAATTTATACAGTGCAATACATGATGAAATGACAGCCAAACATGAGNAATATTATTATTTTATAGTGTTATATTAATTTATTAAAATAATATTTATTGGTATTATATAACATTATTGTTTGAACAAATAAATATTGATTGATATTAAAAAAAATATTAAATATTTGAAATAGTAATAATATTGTAGATTGCATTGTGCAGGTGTTAACCCTGGGGGCCACAGGTTTACATTGTGCGAGTGATGATGAATAAAATTTAAAATTTATACAGTGCAATACATGATGAAATGACAGCCAAACATGAGACTTTTATCTTTTAATGCAGGTTACTTATTTTATCCAGTGCTGACCGCGTACCAAACGCACCCTTAGTGAAAACTATGTAGTCATTGAAAATTTTAATGCTTTGGCTTGACAGTCTTAAACATCTTGGTTGTATAATAATGTAAAAATTTGATGCATACCGAATGCAACAAAATAAATTTCTCTGCTTACACTTGTAGTAGTAGCAAGTAAAAGTGAATCCAAATAGATTTGTTAATTGAATTGGCACATACAAAACAAATTTAGAACAAATATAATTAATGCAACACAAAAGGAAGTTTTGATTTTTATTTATAGCAAACAAAATTCGTGCTTCATAACATCCAAACAAGAAATAATAAAAGCATACTTGTAATAAGAGATATCATATAATTTTAATTCAAGAGAAAATTCACCTTAGTTATATATGTATTGATCATCGATTTTTAAAAATTTATTTTTTTGTTGTATTGTACAAATTTTGTTATTTACATAGCTATTTACTTCTACACGGAGATGTGTTATATTTACATGGCTACTTTGAATTTGCTAAATACTACTTTCACATCAGTGATTGATTCTACCTAAAAACTCTATAAGAAACTTAAAAAAGTTTAGAGTTAAAAGTTCTATTTTAAAACATAATTTATTAATGCATTCTTACAAATGTCTTACACACAAAATTCAATATTATTAAGTACTATAAGAAATAGAACATGCTAAATGCACTAACTTAAGGAGAAATAAGATATAAAATTACTATTTTATCAAAACTCAGCTATCCATTAGAGAGTGGAAGCTTTTATCTAATAAGAGCATTTAAGCTACTTGCTCATAAGAAAAACTAATATTGAAACCAATTAGCTTTCAAATTGGTCTTCAATATCTATTATTTTTACTAACTATTTAGGTAGATGTTTGGGGATCTATCTATCCACTAAGTAGATTATTATTTCATCATCTTATAGTTTTGATTAATATATCTGCACAATAACCACAAGTTAGTTTATTAATCACACTTAATATGATTTTTTTTTGCAAGATTGCTTGTGCATATGATAAGACTACATGCATATTTTCTTGATTATTCAATTGAGACCATGCATCTCGATAATGCTACTGAATCTACATTTAATGTTAATTGGGATTTAACAAAATTATTTATTAATATCTCTAGGTTATTGTACAAATTTTATTATTTACATAGCTCTCTACTTCTAAAGGATTAAGATGCTTATAATATACATTAAATAAAATTTGAATTCATTCTTGCACTTCTATAAACATATAGAATACCAATTATATTTATATATATATATATATATATATATCACATATATGCATGAAAAACAACCATGGACAAAGTTTTACTCACTTACATGATGAGAGGTGATGAAAATATATTCAATTGTGCGAAGAAATCATAATTTGCACCACCAAAATGCAATTGGAGAAGCTTGACCGAATGGAAGAAGAAATTGGCTTTTTCTTGCATTTTTATGCATAACTTGGTACAGTATACACACACATATATATACTTAAAAAAAAACTAAATCTTTTTCATTCTTATCCTTATTTTTTAATAAAAGTGTAAAGGTGGTATAGACAAAATGATAATCAGTCAATGATTTTCATTTCATGTATTTAAATTCATGTATTTAAATGTAATATATTTGATTAATTTTTAACCAAATATAATTAAGTATATCTTTATGGACTTATGTATAATTTTTTAATAATTACACATTTATCTTTAAGTATTAAGATAATTTATATTATCAATTTGATAATGTAATTTACATTAAATTATATTTCAGTGCTAATATAAGAAAAATTCTTTAAATACTTTAATAAATTTATAAATATATATATAATACTTATATGTATTTATTTTGACCTAAATATTATCTCAAAGATACTAATTTTGCTGCCAATAATATTTTCTTTCCTAAATATTTCTCACCGCCTTTTATTATTAATGTGATCATATGGATTCTTTGTAAAGTGGCCATGAATTTATTATGAATTTTTTGAATTTTAAACTATTCAAAAATTCAACGACTATAATTAATATATAGTAATATGTCATAATCCCTAATTTACAATGGAGTTATACTTTATCAATTCTCATATCAATTATACATACCATATGGGTAAATCATTTTGTCGTCTAATACTAATCAAGTAAAGATCTATGGTATGTCAAAACCCTATGGCTATATAAGTACGAACCATCGATTAATATGCACTAAATTTATCATTATGAACTCATTTGTATGACATTTAATTACTTTAACTAAAAATTTATTATTTTAACTATTTATTAATGCTTATTAAGGAATTCGAATTTGGATCAAGTTAGTAAAAACTCTAATCTTATATATCGAGTCAATGGATTCCATTTTAACTATCATCCATTTCTAAATGTAAACAATACGCGACCAAAATAACTTTATCATATAAAATATAATTAGTCTCGTACTTATACACTATATGAGTCACATGCATCTACACTAGATTCGACTATGATATTTTAGGTCAAAGGATAACATCGTACATTAGTATAATTATACGATAAATCATTGACTACATGTAATACTGTATGAATTATCATTAGTGTGGTCATATTCGAAAAAATAATTTTCTAACTATTTAATTTATACTAATATTTTAATTTATACTAATATTCTAATAATGTGACTATCATATTACTTTCATTAATATTATCTCATAATATTCATCGAAGTCATTCAATATATCTACTATATGATATTGTTATTCATTTGATATCACTTCCGTAAGAACTGATTTTAATAATTTTATTTAACAATTAAATGAATTATTAAGACTATTCACAAATATACTTTATTTATATGTTTGACTAAATAAAAAAAAAAAGCTTATATTTATGAATAAAAAATACTTTCTTTTATTGATATATAATATATATTCAAGACAAAATATCCCTCAAACCAATAACATCAATGATTTTTAGAGTATATTCTAACAACTTCTATATAGAGATATGTTATATTGCATATTGGCACATTAAGGGATTGAATAGGCCACCGCCTAAAGTAAAATATGAGTTGTTCTGGCATATGAATAAGCCTCCTCCTGAAGTAGTTTTCAAGTTAGTTTGGCATGTTGAAATAATCTCCCAGGGAGAAGGAAATAATTGTTCGAATAAGAACAAGAAGTTGTTATAAAGCCTGATGGCCCTTTATAATGCCAATAGAAAATTATCCCATATGGAGCCTGAGGTCCTTGATGAGACTTGTGTCAATAAAGTAAAACTCCCTCCAGAGGATGCCTTTGAATAGGAAAGAAATATTATGCATAGAAATAAGGTGAGGTAATAGTTGTCAACGTTTTATTTACATTTAGCGGCTACATGATATAATAAACAGCGTTTATAAGTCATAGAACGTGGATGAATGAACATTAGCTCAGATTAAAAGACGCAATAGAAACAGATTTGGGTTCTTTACCAAACTTGAAATATTTTAGACCTATAATCTAAACACCTGTTGGTATTAAATCAATTGAATATAATTAAGTATTTTTAAGAAGATGTAACGAGCATAATGAAACTTGTGATCCAAGATTTATTTCACAAATGATGCAGTGATTATGAGGAGACATATTTGGCTTTTACGAATGTGGTTATGTTTCAATTCTTAATTAATTTGGTTGTGACAGAGAAATTTGATATGTGTTTAACGGAAGTGGCGTTGCCCTACCAATATGGGGCCCGTAATATGTGATATATATGAGAATCTTTAACGGATTCAAAATTCCTGCGTAACTCGAGCAATCGCATCATTGCTTGTAAGCTATAGAACCCTTGTATGCAATGAAATAAGCTTGACATGTGTAATATCATTCACAGCCTCAGTGAATACATGATAGAAAAGAAGCAATGCGAATATGGCTTTGCCCTATTGCTCAAACATGTCATTGAGATGAACTTGATTGAGACTTAAAAGAGATTCTAAATATTGCTGATTATTTAAAATGGGCATTTCAGATAAAAATTTAGGGAAAATAAAATAAAAGTCTTGAATAGTAAGTCAAGCAATATTTCCAATGGAATATATATCTATTAATCAAATTATACTAAATATTATATATATATATATAGAGAGAGAGAGATATTTAAAATGATAAAGTAAATTCATTAAGTATTTCACGGTGACCTAATATTTTGATCTTGAAAAAGAAATCTATTTCGTCTAAAAGACTAAACAAAGTATTATTATTAAATATTTTGATACAGTTCAATCTTAAATTTATTTTATTGTTATTAAAACGGTATCAAATGTATTTTTTGAAAACTTTCCTAAAATTATTGATTTGATATTATTTAAATGAATTAATACAATATATATTTTGTTGGTTATTTAAATGAATTCAGTTGTAGATAATATATATATATATATATTTATATTTACTGATAATCTTGCAAATATATGTAGCCAAAACAGTACTAACATCAATTTCAAAAAATTCGTGCGTAATACTGGAATGCCGCGCTCAACAAGTTATCAAATTCGGTCAAAGTTATTTTGAGGGGAACATTTCATCGAGGGAACCAAGTCTCTACACAAATTATGCTTGACATAGCAGGTGTAGTGAATTCTTTTTCCTTTTGACCCCCTTTGAATTTTAATAGCTAAGGTTTTAACGAAGGAATTTTCTTAAGCACATCCAACATCGCTTCCTGATTCGTACTTTTTTTTTTTAGCTAAGATGTTTTATCTACTGGAATTTTTTTTTCTTAGTGAAATTGAAACTCAATTATCGGACATCTAAAAGAGAATGTTATGGAATGGAGGATCTCCAACAAGACAAAACAAAATTGTCTTTCCCACTTTTCTCTTCTTTGTCTCTTCTGCCTTTATGCCTTCTCGCTTTGCCCTTGTTTAGCTTCCATCCGTGCATTAATACTTTTGTCTTCCAAAGACATACAAATCCACAACGACAACTTTCCCTTGAGTGCCCAACGATAACAATTCAAGCTACTGGGTTTTACTTCTTTAGTTTTGCTCTATTTGGTTTAGATCCTTCTTACTTTAGTTTATTGAAAAATTTTCTATACACTCTCGTAATTTTTTTATTTTATCAATTAAACTGAAAAATTGAATTTGGACAACAATAGCCTCTATTTCATAAAATTGAACCAATTTTTTTTTTTATTTTGAATGGACCCCCAAACTTTTAAAATTAATTTATTACATAAATATATGGGTTATTGCTATTTGTTATTATTTGTGCCTTTTAACTTTAAAAAATGCAAGCCTTTATCTAATAATTAATTATTAATTGATAATTAATAAGTTTAAGAATTTATTTAAAATTTTTATCTTTTAATCACTCAGATAGATAACTAAAAGTATGACTTTGACTCGTACGATGTATATAGATAAAGTGCAATACTAACACTCGCATGATAATAGCCTTGACCAATCAATGTACATAGATAAAGTGCAAAAAGATTTAGTATGAAGAATTTCAAAAAAGGATTCGTACGATGAGTCAAGTAATTTGACTCTCCAAGAAGGCAAGCTAGTATTTGCGTTAACTCTATTTTAATTGTATGATGCATTGTGAGAACATGTTTTTTTTTTTAAAAAATAAAATAAAATATTTTTGACATAAAAAAGTTATTTTAATTGGATAATATTATAATTTAGTAAGTGTTATTTTAGATTAAGGTGTATAATTTTCTTTAAAGATGATGTCTTAAGAAATTTAAATTTGAATTTTTTGAATTTTTTCAAACATATTTTTTAGTAACATTATCTAGATAATTATCTACAAATTATCTTTTTATTTAAATTATATTTTTTGAATCATTGTCTCTTTTTTATTAAATTTTGAATTTTTATTTAAAATAAAAAATTATACATTCATCATTTTGAAAAATAAAAATGATAAGAGTTATAACATGTGTTGCTTGTATTTTTTTGGCTTTTATGTGAAGTAAAAAATATAGTGAGAAAAAGGAAAAGAAAAGGAAGAGAGAAGAAATTGAACTTTTAGTAAGCCTAAAGTGATTTCAAGTATTAAAATTATCTTTCAAAAAAGACTTACAAGGTCCTATTATGTTGGTGTGGACTGGTGGGTGATACTTCAAGCACTTCAAATAAACCAACATCCAACAAATGACAAAGGAAATTTTGAGTTATACAATTATTCAAGGTAATATTCTGCTTATTTTATTATTCGGACACTTATTAATTTATTTTTAAAAATTTTATGGATTGAATCATGTAATAGATATACTTTAGATTTTCTAGTTAAGATTTTTTTTTTTTCCTCTTTTTACTACTTGTGTGTTTTAAGAAACCCAGCAAAGAAATCCCTTACAAGTACTCGACATATATCTAAATACCCAATCTATTTATCGTAACACACAACTTAAGTACTCAACCATAGATTTAAATACTCAACCCATTTATCTTAGTACCTTAAAAAAAGAAAAGCAAAAAACAAAAAGACATTTCCATCATATTCGGGTACTATTCAAGTATTAAGAACAAATTCTAATTTCTAGTTCAAACATTTAATTATCTCTTTTATATATTAAATGTGTTCATGAACTTAAATATGTATCATAAAACAATCAAACTATTATTTTTAACAAGACCACTTAGAATAAAAATATATATAAAATATTAATTTGTAAAATAATTATCCTAGAATTTTACAATTCTATGTACCAAATAGAGATTAAATAATTGCTTTTTTTTTTTTAACAATATGTAAGCTATTTTAAATTCCTTTAATTCAGAAGACATAGACTTTTCCAACCATAAAAGTATATTAGGTAGAAGATATGTTTAGAAACAAACGTACATCAAGTAAAGATAATGCGAGAAGGTAGGGTAAAAGGAATGGATATAAATAGAGTTTGGGTATTTTTGTTTTAATGTTAATTTTGACTATTTCCTTATCCATTTGAAATGTTTGTGAAAATAATTGTAGATAATTTTGGACACATATTCGCTCTTAGTCTAGTTTATTCTTGTATCTTAACCAAATTTTGACAAGTGACTTTACTAAAATTTAATCACTAGAATTGTGAGTTAATATTTTATTTAATTGTATCAATGTTTTACTATTATTTATTAAAATTAACTTTGTAGTAAAATATAAAGTTGATAGATAAATTTTATTGAAATTTAATTTGATTTTTTTCATTGTTAGTTATGTTATGTATCACTAAATATTTAAAAGATAAGGATAAAAGAGACTAGAAAATGTCTTGATTTGCTACTTATATTTGTCTTACAATTTTCTTTCCTAAGCGAGTAGAAAGGAAAGATCAAACATTTAAACTGTAGTAGATATTGCAGCAAAGTTGAATCCAAGACCACTCCTAGAAGGTGGATTTTACTAAGAAACATTTAAAAGATCTTAAGTTATTTTCTCCAAATCTAAACTTCCCTATGAATATAAAGTCCTCATTTGCCCCACTTTCTAATTCTAGGTCTAGTTGAGTGTGATTCATTGTTTTTGGTTATTTTACGGTACATCTTTAAAAGTATGGATCTTGTTTACTAATTTGATTATAGTTTGGATCCCTATTTATTTATTGAAATTTAAGTTGTTTGATTTTCACAACGTCAATAGTTTAGTTTTCCATCCTCAAGTTTGCCTATAATTCGTCAAATGTGGATTTTGTATAATTATTATTATAATTCAATTATATATTTATGTGATCAAGTTTCCAAGGAAAGTTGACTCAGTATATTGAATATATTCCATGAAACAAACTTAGTTTAACGGAGAATTAAAGAAATTAGATAGTTAGTTTATTATGTTGAAGCTTCAAATATTTTACTTCAAATATTGGTAATTTTACCTGTAAATTCGCAAACTTACTAGTATTGGACTCTTAAGTGATGAATTTGATATGCTTATTAGTAGGTTTAAGATGAATTTGAAACAAGTTTGGAATAAATACGAATGCAAATAAATATTAATAGATTTTTCAATGTATACCAATTATTATTCACTATTATAGAAATCATATTGGATAAGTGTTAACTACAATTGAATAAAATAGTAACTATTATTTTTTGACTTATGTAAGATTTGTTTATGTTAAATTTTACCAACTTTAATTAATATTAATCAATTAATTAAGTCAAGGAAACAATAATTCAGAATAAAAAAAAAAAGTCGATATAATTTCAATGTAATTCAGATTTTTTTAATCTTACATCTACAAGATAACGCTCAAAGAAAAATAATCTACTAAGAAAAATAATAATTACAAGTACTAATGGAAATAAAATAAAGACTTGCTCTTATATTTGTTACCATAGTCATAAATTTTTTTAGATGGACATGTTCAACAAAATTTTCTCACATTAATACATCAAACTCTCTTTAACTTAATTCAGTAAGATCCACTTACTAATCGTTGTTAAACTCCTTTCAATAAGCACAAATCTTATCTCAAAAAAAACAAAAAAAAAAATGTCTGGACAATATTCAAAATGACACTCTCTAAGTTTATAAAATTAGATATTACAGACTCATAATATTCAGCAAGCTATTTTTCTTTTTTAAATCACAAGAATAATATTAGAACAACCTAGAAAACAAAAGAAACAAGGAAATAAAGAATATGCAATACTCTTGCTTTTTGGCATTCCCTGCAGCACTCTTTCTTGGCTGTTATAGAAAATAAACAAACCATATATATATAACACAAACCTAATCCTGATTATGTGTGAGTTTGTTTCTTAAATTAAAAAATGAATGTAACTTTTTAATTAAGAAGAGTTATTTTCTAAATAGAACCCTATTTCTTCAAGCCTTCTTATTTTCTTTTTGTTTACTAAAACATTTCAAAATAAACTTCTTAATTAACCATAAATATCACCATTACCTAATATAATTAGAAAACTTAAAAATCCTCTTATTGTGAAAATAGCAAAAATACAAAATGAATAGTATCACGTATGATGAACAGTAACCAATGTCAATCAACATACATATTATAATATGACAGTTAAACATAATTTTCCAAGAGATGCCAATAATGCATACATTAGCAATTTCTTTATTTGACATTCTTTTACCATCCATTTAAAATAATTTAAAGCATAAAACACATAAAATAGTAAGAAGTAATATAATTGATTATAACCTAGCCACTGGAGCAAAAATCTCGTCAGAATCAATTTTCTCAATTTGTGTATATTCTTGAACAACTAACCTAACTTTACTTCTCATTATGTTACTAAATTCATCAATTTTGTTTTTGAGAACCTATTTGGTCCCAATCACATTAGTGCATTCAGGTCTAGGTACTAATATCTATACATTATTTCTCACAAATTGCTCTAACTCTTCTTATATAGTATATATTCAATATTTTTCTAACAAAATTTTCTTAAAATTTTTAGGTTCAATTAAAGAGGTGTAACATACATATTTAACATTCTTGTTACCATGCTTTTATCAAAATTACTTATTATTAGGTCAAAGTGGTGTTTTTTCCTTACTTTAAATGATGATTTTCTTCTAATATGATCTATGAGAATGTCATTTGATTTAGAGTCTATATTTATTTCAACTTGTTCTATGGCAACATGGTCTTTTATTTCAATGATAACAACCAACAAATCTAATTTTTAATGCTTTTTTATTGTTTTGTTATTCTTTTTGAAATTTTTCTTGATTTTTATTCGTGATTCTAGTAACTTTTTTATTCTTGTAAATAATCTGTAATATCTTTAGAGTCACTAATAACTATATTTTTTATTTCCATAATAGTTTGCGTGCTCATGTTATACACATAATATGCTCGACTATTAAAAGAATATCTAAGAAAGACACTTTCATTGCTTTTAGAATCAAACTTACTTTACTATTCTCAGTCATTCAAAATATAGCACATACTTGCAAAAAAGTGAAAATAACTCAGGTTATGTTTCTTATCTTTCTAATTCATACGGAATCTTACTTGTGCCTAGACTTAAGTACACTCAATTGATGATATAGCATATAGTGTTTATTATTTTAGCCCACAACCTTTTAGTCAATTTTTTAGCATTCAACATGACACAAGCTATTTTTTACAACACCATGTAGTCTTGTTCAGAAGTTTTAGGTACAGAGAATTCATATGTAATTCTAAATTTATCCAAAAAAAAAATAGAAGATACAGTGTTGTCGAATTCCTTACCATTATCACTTTTTATTCTTACTATTATTTTTTTTAATTTTATGATCTTTCTCATTTGCTAATTTAATACACAAATTTCTAATTGTATCAAAAGTATTTGATTTCTTTCGAATGAAATCAACTCTTATATATATAAAAAAATTATGTATACCTACAGAGATATATCTCTTACCTATTATGCTTTCAACTTGAACCAAACCTATAAGAACCATATTAAATAATTATAGTACCTTTGTTGTAGCTGTATGTTGTACCACTTTATGTTATGACTTGAGCTGTTTTCCATGCTGACATGGAATACATATTTTAGGTCGTTGTTTCTTAAGTTTTAAAATTCTATGCATAGCACTTGTATTTATAATTTTAATCAAAATTTTATTATTCAAATAGCTAAATTTTTTATGCTAAATTTTTTATGCTATATTTTTATGTCATCATAATTAATTTTGTAACATGTGAATGGATGAGTGAAAGTGTAACAATTATCAAAAGATCTAATTCTTTCTAAAATGCAATTGTCAAATTTATTAAGTATTTGATACTTTTTATATGTAAATTTTACACAAAAATTATTATCACAAATTTGACCAATGCCAATCAGGCTTGCTTTAAGAATTTTTTTACATGAAATATATCTTTCAATTTTAGGAAACCTTCTACATTTAAGTGTCCCTTTCCCAATGATTTGTCCTTTGGCATCATCACCAAATGTTACATGTCCCTCAAACCACCTTTATAATCTACCAAATTTTCACGATTTTCTTGTCATATGCTTAGAGAATTTATTATCAAAATACTAAACGTTAGTATCACATGCTTTAAAAGATGTATACACAACCGTACAAATAATTTTTGATTTCTTTACTCACATTTTTCTAAACCTGAGAGTAGTCTTTGATTTAATTACTAAGTTATTTTTCAGAAAATTTTGGAACTTAAAACAATGTGACTTTATATGACCTCTCACATTGCAGTAATCACAAATATAAGTAAATTTCATGTTTTTACCTTTGAATCCATAATGATGACTCAAAAACTTACTCTTAACCATGTTAGAAGATCTTAATTCAGCAAATGCAGTTTTCACAAATATAGTTTTAGAATATAAAGAATTTTCTTCAGCATACCAAATATTTTATGATCATTACTATATTTACTTAAGGTCAAAATATAATCAAGTTTAGATGTATATAAATTCAACATTTTAAAGAATTTTTTAGTATAGTAAAGTTCATATTCCACCTTACAATACTTTTTGTTTTAGATTGTGCTTTCAGAAAATTACTAACATGTTTTTCTAATGATTTATTGCAATTACACTTTTACTTACTTGTTGAACATCAATCTATAAGAAACTTATATTGTATTCATATTTAACTCACTTTTTGCACCACTTTCATCAGAATTAGTTTCACCAAGACCAAATTTTGAGTTAGTCATTTTTTTTTTTTGTTTCATTGTAATGAGCGTTTGATCTTGTTGCAACATAACTATATTCTTGCAATGAGTACACATTAAATGCAATGTTATTACTTACATCTTTTGAGTTTTCTTCTTCTAATTCATCATTACTCTAGGTAATGTTCATGCCTTTTAACTTCTTCTTAAGCGTGTTAGCGTATTCAGCTTGTATGTGTTTGAAGCTTTTTCATATCTTTCATTGAATATTTCATTTTTTTTTTATCATTATTAAAAGAATTTTGAAAGACTTACCTTTTGAGGAAAATCTAAAATTTTTTTTTTCTGCCCTATTCTTCTCAAAATTTTGTTGAAGATTTTAGTAAGTAGTGCAATAACTTTTGAATCTTCAATTTTAGGGTCTTCTTCAGCTTCAAAATCCTTTGCTTCAACCAAAAAAGTTAAGCCCTTATTATTTTTCTGCTATTTTAGATTCATTTCAAAATTTCTCAATGATCCCATTAATTCTTTAACCTTTATTGTATCAATGTCCTTATTTTCTTCAATTTCCATTATCTTTACTTAAAATTTGTCCAAAAGTGAGTAAAATTTTTTTTTACAAACTTGGTTATTAAGCATTCTTTACCTAAAGCATAAGATTCATTAGTAATATCATTTAATTTAGAATTAAAGTTAGTAATTAATTCATCATATTCTATTCTCGAATTTTCAAATTTAGAAGTAAGCATTTAAAATTTAGAATATTTCACCGTTGATGTTCCTTTATGAGTAACTTGAAGGATATCTCGTGCTTTCTTTGTGAACTCATAGGTTAAGATTAACTTGAATTGATTTAAGTTTATTGCATTGAAAATTGCATTCAGTGCCTTTGAATTAAAATTTTCTAAGGAATCTTTCACACTTATCCAATTGTCTTCAACCTTAAGAACTATGTTATTGTTAGCATTAGTTATATTAAGATAGTTTCGAGCACGAGTTACTAGCCACCAAGCCTTCTCAGCTATAGATTTAATGAATGCTTGCATCCTTACCTTCTAATATGAGTAGTTTATGCCGTCAAGCAATAGTGGTTTAGATACAAAGCCTCTTTCTCATTGAGTATTCATATCTGCACTAAAACAAATCAAAATATCAAGAATCTCACAAAATAATTAGTAACCCACACTGATACCAATTGTAAGATTTATTTATGTTTAACTTTACCAATTTTAATTAATATTAACAGATTAATTAACCCAAGTAAACAATAATCTAAAACAAGTGAAGGAGACGTAGAATTTTAACTTGATTATGATTTCTTAATTTTACATCCATGAGGTCACAAAAAAAAAAAATAATAATAATTCACTAAGAAAAATGATAATTACTAGCATTAATGAATTTAAACAAAATAAAAATTCATTTTTATATTGGTCATCATAATCTTGAATCTTCTTATATGGACTTATTTAACGAGATTTACTTGTCTTTATTCATCAAACTTTCTTTAACTTAATTCAGCAAAATCTTTTTACTAATCGCCATTGAACTCTCTTTAATAGGCACAAGTCTTTTCTTGAAGAATACAAAAAAAATATCTTAACAACATTTAGAATAACACTCTCTAAATTTATGAAATTATATATTAGACTTGTAATATTCACCATGTTATTTTTTCTTTTTAAATCACAAGAATAATATGAGAACAATTTGAAAAATAGAAGAAATAAGGAAACAAAGAATACGTGACACTCTTGCTTTTTGGAGTTCTCTACTACACTCCTTCTTGGCTATTATAAAACATAAGTAAGCTAAATAGATATAACATAAACATTAAAAGAAATATAACTTCTTAATTAAGAAAAATCTTTTCTTAAATAGAACTCTATTTTCTCAAGTTTTCTTATTTCTTTTCTGTTTACAAAAACATTCAAAAATAAATTTTTTAATTAAACATAAATATCATCATTACCTAATATAACTAGAAAATCTAAAATTTCTCTCATTGTAAAAATAGTAAAAATATTGAATGAACAGTATCACAAATGACAAACAATAACTAATATCAACTAACATGCATATTGTAACATTACAGTTAAACACATATTTCAAAAACTAACAATAATACATACCATAATTACTTATAAGTTTATAAATTTTTATTTTATATTTTTGATATTTTATCTATAAATTTATAAAATAATTATATATTTTTTGAATAACTGATAAATTTTATTTTATATGAATGTTATTAATATTTTTATATAAGTATAGTTAAAAATAAAAAAATTAATAAAAATTTACAAATATTTGTATTAATTTAATCATGGTTATCTATTTATTTTAATATATTTGCTAATTAAATATCAAATCTGTTATAAATTTAATACAAACTTAATATTAAATTTATTTTACTAAATATCGATATGAGTTTGAAATCAATACATTGCCATTACAATTTTTTCTAGTAAGGTTTTAACTTTACATTGTTATTTATCTCAATTAATATGTATCCTCACTTCTGACAAGGTTAATATGTACATGTGTTTATTTCCCGATTCCATCTGGTAGTGTGTCTCACCTTCATAAAATACCATGTGCAGAATCGTGTCATTTTTATATGGGAGAACCTATTGCGGTATGAGTGATTCTCACTTTTAACATCGACACAGGAATTGTGTGCATTCAATTTTAGATGATGGATTAACTAGTGCCTGGTGGGAATCTCATTTATTGTTAGAACTTTGACATGCTTGAACTGGCCACTTTTCATGTCAAATATCATCAAGGACCCTAATCAATTTGTTGACATTTTCTACGTCACTTAATGGCTGGAATTGGAAAACAAGAATTTCGTTCAGTTCTCGCACGAATTGTCATGCTAAGATTGCGGGGTATTTCATTGGATTTTGCCCAGTAAAGATTGACACTTGAAGGCTTCAAATGCCTATAATAAATTGGAAGCAAACTTGGAAATGGAACCACCTGTTGCAATGAGTGAAATGCAACGAGAGTTTGAATGCTTCGTGACTGCTAGTCGTTTGGGTGTAATTATTGTTATGAAAATTATGCAAGGTGTACACTATAGTAAATAAGCAATACAATGACAAAGAAGGTTCTTTCCAGAATTAAAAATTAATTCACTCCGACAAACTATTAAATTAAATTAGCTTTAATTTTATTTGAATAAATTAAACAAAAAGATAATTATGTTAAAAATTAACTAACGATTAAATTAAAATAAGAAAAATAAAAATAATTAATAATAATGAGAGTTTTAAGGCATATATTTTTATTTAAACTAATCTAAATTAATTCTGTATATTATTATTCTTTGAAATTTAAGACTACAATTGATAATTAAAAATTTTTAAAATATTTATCAATCTTTTTAGAATTAAAATGAAAATATTTTTAATTTATCAATTTATTATATATTCTTATATAAATTAGGATATCAATTTATACATTCAATATATTGATTACATTAAGTATGCAAGTATATTTATATTTTAGATAGATTTGATAACATTTATCACTAGATTACAAGCATATATATCATTTTTTATGATATCAATTTGCAATCAAAATGTTTAACTAGCCATCCATTAATTAAAAGTATTAAAAACAATGAAGAATACTCAACAAATAATAAAAAATTTCAATAAATTCAAAAGGGTAAAAATAAAATTATTTTAATTTGACTACATCATAGTTTTATAATATAAACTTAGTTAATAATATAATAAAATACAAATAACATGATTAATTTCAACATCTTAATAAAATAAATAAATAAATAAATAAGAGTAAAGAAAAATTTATTTCTTCCCAATTGAAAATGAATTGAATTGGACTTGAGATGGTCCAGTAGATTCTATGAAATTCTTCAAATTTTGCTTTGATCGGTCTTTCCATACGGTTTACAAAGATATGTTTAATGGAAAGTTTTTAACATATTTTAAAGAAACTTTTATGATAATTTCAATAGAATTTCGGAAAATTTTTTAAAATAATTTTATTTTAACTCCTTTTAACATTTTTAATTAATCTTAATACATTCTTACCAAAATAACTACTTAGGATAATTTTACCTTCAAACCCTACTTTTTACACTTATAAATATAGTTCATAAACACACTTCATCGTTACATATATTAACTCTCAAATTTCAATCAATTTCAATATTAAAATTTTCAAAAGGTCATACAATAATATAAAGTATATTTTTCAACATTTCAATTACGAATTAAAAGAAAAATAAGTTTTTATACTTTAATTTTTTTGTCAATTTTTAATCAACTTTTAAATATAAAAATATTGTTACAAAATTATTTAATGATCTTGTAAAATTTAATTTGAATTATAAATGTGATATTTTATTTATTAAATCTGTTTTCATTGTGATTTACTGAAAAATTTGATCAAAAAATAATGAAAAATATTGATTATTTCACCCAGAACATTATTTATTTAAACCCTGAGTTGGCCAAACCAGGACACTATTTACGCTTTAAGTTGAACAACCCAAAGCATTGTTTTTACCCTGAGTTGACCAACTTAAGGCACTATATTTTTTATTTAATATTATATGTAAATATAATTATATATATATATATATATATATTAAAATTATGTTAAATATAATTTATAAAATTTTTATTTTATAATTTTTGTT
>CP135556.1:7525476-7538718 GCA_032402905.1 Khaya senegalensis | reverse complement strand
GTTAGAGTAAAGATAAATGTATCTTCTCATAAAATTTATTATAAAATAAAATTATTGTAAATTTAAAAAATATATATATATATCATGAAATCCTTCGTTAATATCTATCTCTATTTTTTGTTAATTTATTATTATTATTATTGGTAGATTGGATAAACTCCTCTATCTAAAGAATGAAGCATACTTTGACTCTAGCATAGCAATCCCAAATTTTCTAATTTTTTATTTTTTATTTTTTTTAAATCATATCGAATTGGGATTTCATATCTTTTTTAAGTTTAGTAATTTTGTATTGATTACATATTTAAAAATAATTTTTGTTAATTAATGATTTTTTAAAATTATAAGAATAATTAATATACTCATTTCAAATATTTTACAGATATTCTTTCAAAAAAATATTAAGCATTTATAAATAATATTTTACTCTAAAATATTATTTACAAAAGTACTGTCAATGTACATTAAAGGTACATTTTGTTGATGGATTTTCTACCGGATCAAACCGAAGGTGGTTTGGTTTGGGATTCAATTACTTCATTGTCGATCATGTCTCGACACGTGGCGTATTACCAACAATATTATATTTATTGTAAATTGGATCACCGCCTATCAATTATCTTAATATTTATTATAAATAGATTATTAATTTAAAAATATAAAAAATAAAATAAAATAGAGAAATAAGGGAATATTTTTAGAGAGAAAATTTATAAATTTTTTAAAATTTATTTTTATTTCTCTTTCAAGCAAATATACAATCTTATAAAACATAAATAAATAAATAATATAATAGATATTTTATACGAAACTTCATTAATATTTAATAAAAAGGACCTGGCGACCAAATTTACATTTATAACATTATTTTGTTTTCAATTCGCAACAATTGGATCGTTGATAAAGTATCTAAAAGCCACCAACATGTTGTATTTATATGACAATGGCTTCACTAATTATTATGATTGCATATGCATTCAAGTAAAATATAGCTTTAATGATTGATTTATAAACTTTTTTTTTTTTTTAATGTCCCTAGTTAAATAGTTTAGGTTATAATGCTCTTATATTGTTATTCTTTGGTGCATTTGTTTTTAGCAATTATATATATTATAATATTTCTTGATTAATTACTTTGAGTTCTTATTGCTAATATTTATTCTTCCAAGTTACATAATTATTATCTACAACTAAAAAATATTGCTAACACATTAAATTTGCAAAATAAGAAAGGTGATTAGAAGTTGAAATTTTAAAAATCAATCTCATTAATCAAACTTAAAGTTCTTAAATATAATCTCTAGTGAAAACTAAAAGTTATGCTAGGCAATCTTTAAATTAAAATCTAAAATGCTAATATAATTTTAAGATTAAAATCAAAATTTTAAGTATTAATTACTAGATTAAAACTTAAAATTTCAAGTAAATGTGTAAAAAGAGTTGAGTTAACCTAACTCGATCCGTGAATAGAATATGAGATTAATTCATTATCATATATAAAACAAAAAAAAAAATAGAGTTGTAATACGCTATATTTTACCAGGAGGTTTTAGAAGACAAGATTTAAAATTTTTTTTTATTATATTATGAATTACAATCTATTAGGTTCATTCTTAATGTAAAAATTTGTAGGAATTCTATATATTTTGTATTGAAATCTTATGTTGATTATAGTGATGCAATTACTAATTTTTATAATAAAAAAATGAGTATTATGTTATTTAATTCTAATGATTGGATAATAACATTTAATTTTTATGAATTTTTTATAAAATTTTAAAATATTAAATTATCATGTTTATGTGTTTATTTTTCAACTTCTTATTGTATTTTAAATCATTTATTTGATATTTGTTATACATTTGTTGTTTATAAAAATATGAATGACTTTTAAATTATTTATTTTATAATAGAAGAGAAATTTAAAAAATACTAGAAAGATATTTCAATATTGTTTATATATGTAACAGTAATGAACCCTAAAATAAATTTTTCTAATATAATTAAGTTAGTAAACGTAATTGCAAATAATTAAAATGTTACACTTGATGTACATAACTCTTCTTTTGAGACCTTTTTAAATAATATTTAGACTCAATATTAGGGTTTAATTAGAATAGATACACCAATTTATGAATGTAATAATGAGCTTATAGCTAATATTTTTCATAAAAATTCATAAATATTGTTACTAATAGATTTGCTTGTTCCTCTTCTTTTACTAATGAATTAATAAAATATATTTCTACCAATTATAATTTGATGTTTAATATTGAATAAATTTTTTTTTAATGTTTTGTAATAGTAAAAAGCAAACGAAAGGGTGCTAATCATTGTGGTTCATGATTTTCTAACTTTTTTAGTGTCTATAATAACATCAAAATTTGATTTTAGGGCAAAAAATAGAGTACTATATGAATGCAGTGCAAGATTATCACTAGAAATATTAAATTACTTGATATACTTACAAAATTGAGAGGATGTAAAGCAGAAAATCTAATATGATGACTGAGATGATAAAATAGGAATGTGGAGTTATTATATTGATAAAAATTAGTTTATAATATTTATAATTTTATATTTTTAATATTTGTAATTTTTTATTTAAAACAATAAAATAGGTGAAGTGCAAATAATAAATGGTTCAATAGGTCCCAATCTAGTTGAAATGCATTATAACTATAATGATGCATATTCATACATTTACTTTAACCATAGCAATATAAGTTCATCTATTTAATTTAAAATTAATTTGTATTATTATTATATTTTATTTATTTTTTCTAATAACAAAAAGTATAAAATATCAAATCAAACATATATTACTTATATGTATAAATATATGTGTGTATGTGTGTGTGTGTGTGTGTGTGTGTGTGTTATAAAATTAATACAAATATAATGAATGAAATAAATTAATAAATAAAAAATAATATTTAATATTTTTCAAATAGGCCCATAGGCCCCTCAAGGGCTTAGGCCTAGGCATTAAGGCTGGGTCTCACCATTCAAGAGGGCGGACTAACACTATACTTACCCTTTAACACCTCTAATTTCAAAGTTTACAAAATATCCTGAATAAAAATTTTAAGTACGATATATATTTCGACTATCCTTTCATGATCTTCAAATGTTAAGATATATTATAAATTATTCATGTTATTTAGGAAGACACCGGTTACAACAAAAAAAATACATATTCTTACAAGTTAAATTAAAAGTTATTCACAAATACTTCAAAGTTAAAATATTATTGTAAATGATATGTTAAAGCATACATTTTATACTTCTAATGTGGTAGTCTCATAGTAATTGTTGAGCACAAATTCAAAAATTATTTATTACTTTCGTCTCTTTTGTTTACTATAGAGTATTTTTATTTATTTGTTCAATAATCACAAAAATAAATGTAAATTTAGATTCTTATAAGTGAATGTAAATACATGCGATAATAATGATAATAATTGTTATACTTTTAAAATTTTATTTTTACTAATTATATATATTTTTATCATTTGTCATTGAAAAAATTTATGACTATTTCATCGAAAAGATTGATTCCAACACATTATGGAAAGATAAGACAACCATGGACTGCCGTATGTGTACTGTAATAATCAATTCAACCACTGCTTATAGCTATCAGGTAAATTGGTGGATTAGTAACAGGACACTTCTTCAATGTCGAGGGAGCATTTATTGAGTTTCATAATTAATAGCAATGATCTATTATAAGAATTTGGATTTAACAGATTTCTAACAAATTTGGATATATATCTCAAAATGTGAATTCATTTGTATCAATTTTCTAAATATATGAATGTATTGATCTAAATAATTATTTGTATAAATTCAGCAAATTAAATTTTAATCGCATGTGCTATGTTTAAATTAAATTTATTTAAAGTAATTGTTAAAAAAAATGAAATTAATTTTTTATATTTTATTGGAGAATTTAAAATGTTATGCTTTTATTAATTAAGCTTTATATTAAATGTGGAATAATTATAACTATAATTAGTTAAGTACCGATAATTTTAGATGTAATTTTTATCTCGCAATAAAAGCTATAAATAGTAAATAAGTGAAGGGAAAATTCCTAAGAATAATGCCCTATGAGTACATTGGCTATCAAAATAATATTCCAAAATATGTGTTATTGTTTTAGGACAACAATCTTTCAAAATAATGATCAAAAATACACATGAAATCTATTAACAAAGTTTTTTGTTTATGATAAAATAATATATATTATGTTTGAAAGTTAATTTTTGAAATCTCTCGTATTGATTTTAAATCTCGTATATTGAATTATTGATATGTTATTGAAAATTAAAAATTAATTATATTTTATTTATTTTAAAAGTGTCCATTGCATATAAATATCTTTTAGGCATTAGTTTGCATATAAATATCTATTAGGCATTAGTTCACTATAATTTTTATTTATAGGGTGATACTGGATGCATGATAATTAAGAAGATTAATGGTTTCTAACTAAAGGTTTTTGTTGTCTTTTGTTCTGTTATGGATATAAGTATATAATTTGTATAATTTTGTATTATTTTATAATTAGTGGATGAGTACTTAAATTATAAGTGTTTGTTATATTTTGATATGGAAAGAAAGTAGATGAAAAAAATTAAAAACCTTTTGGAGGTGTAAATATCGTTTTGCATGTTTTAATTATTAGAAAATGTCTATTTTGTAAAAAAGAAACTCTGCCAAAAGGTGTTACATCATACAAGTACACCAATAAAACAATGTAAAATTAAAATACCTCAATAAAAAAAAAAAATTGTAAGATTATACAATATAGTCGTAAGCAAACCGCAAATGAGAAATTTTTAAACTATAGAACAATCTTCCCCTCATTTTATCAGTTTATATCATGAATTCAAACGTGTATTGCATCACATGAAACAATGTAAGCGTTTCAGCCTCATTTTTTCTAAATGTTATTATATTGCAGGTATCCATACATAGCAGTAGTACTGAACTTCAGCCAGATGTGGGCATTATATTGCCTTGTTTAAGTTCTGTAAAGTAATTCGTGAAAGACTTCAACCAACTAAGTCATTAGCAAAGTTCATCAGCTTCAAGGCTATTGTGTTTGTCCCCTGGTGGCAAGATGTGGGTATCCCACTATTATGTGCAATAGGAGTTCTGCCCAAGGAAGGAAAACTACAAACTGGATTGCAGGATTTCTTGATATGCATAAAGTAAGTTGCCTAATTATCTACGATTTGAAAATTCACTTGTTTCTAGAACCTCTGATTTTAATATATGGTACTGAATTTTTCAAACAGCCAAGAATATCTGTTACATATCCCAGTCTACAAGAAAGCAAATATTTAAGAATGAAGAACCGAGAAGTGAAGATCAAATATGCAGAATGCTCAATTCGTTTTTGTGACTAACGGTGGCCTAATGTTTGAAGCTCTGACTGGGAATTTTCCAGCTGATAAAGGTGATCGAGATTCTCTTCTGTCTAGCTGATCAAGATCTTATTTTCTACATTTGCTGTTTAACCATAATAGCTTGAAATGCTTATAATAGCTTTTGTGGTTATTACTATATATAGATTTTTCTCTATGGCATTGCAGCAGTTGCTCATGTGTTTTGTCTTTCCGGATGGACCCTACCGTTATCTCCCAGCTTCTGAGCATCTACTGAAAGGACAAAAGAAGCAGTGACTGTAGAGGAGGGTAACAAGGAAAACCAGCTATGTTTATAAAGCAGAAGCTCAAATTGAGGCACCTGGAACAAGCATCACTGAAAGTGTTCAAGACATAGTTGACGAAGATGGCCAACTTGTAAGTTCTCACTCTGCCGGTTCTTGTTCTGTAAAATGTATATAATATTATACACTTACATTAACACTTAATAAGCAGGTTTTCAAGGGTGTTGTATTGACATAAATCTAGCAGTGACACCCGTGGAGAAAGGAGTGACAAAGATCCAAGTGATCTTTCACTGGAAATCAGTGAGTTCAGATAACAAGAATAGTCGGAGTTCGGAGTTGAGAGTTGAGGGATATGTTCAAGGAAAGTTTACAGCAACTGATAATTCTGCTGAAGTTTAGCCAAAAAGAAAAGAAAAAAATATTTACTGAATATTGTGATGGAAATGAACTTGAGGAATGCCTGTGTTATACGCCCCTATTAGTTTTCTGTACTGAATATTTTCTGTCTAGAGGCAGGTCAGGAAATGATGAATTCCATTGATTCTATAGACTAAAAATACAAGAGTCTTCTGTGTGAATTGCTTTCTGTAAAATTCCAGTTAGTTACTGCATTGAATTTTCTCATTCGAGACAGACAGACGGGCAGAGACTGAGTTACTGCATGTAAATTTGATGTTAATATTTATTCATGTTTGAAAGCAATTTTCACCGGATGTAGTACGAGTATCCAATTGCATGAATGACCTTATAAGCTGCTCCCAGAGAGAAGCTAAAAAGTTATTTGTATACCGTGCAACAATCAGAATCATACAGTGACAATTGTGCGAAGGGAAACATTTAGATACAGTTTTTCATCATCCATCATCTCCTGGGCAACATAGAGCTGAACAACATTCAAATCATCCGAAACATGCCCGAGCGGTGCACAGTTGTGTCAATACAATGACACATTGACCGTTTAGTTTGGAATAACAATGGATGCAACACATGCATCAACACTTATTGCACATACTGCTGCAACAGTTGGAAGCTGCCTTCGTGAAGATTTTAGAAACCTCCGGCAATTTGGGTACTTTGGACCCCAGAGGGATGTTTTCGGCTGTTGCAGTCAAGTCACCAAAGCCAATGCCAAGGTATTGTAGCCGTACTGTTTTGGGGACTTGAGAGTCTACTATGTTCTGTGGATCTCTCTTCCTTGATGCCCGTTCACATTAAGTTTCAATGTCACTATTAGTGACACTAAGTGGTTTATATTGAACAAAATGACCTTAAGCCATAATGTAAACCATCACAGGACGTGCAATTGTACAATTGACAATTTAAATACTAGGTTTGGGATTTTGGTTTAGATAAAAGTTAATTAGCAAACATTTGATAGCTTGTGATAATTGATCCATCAAGAAGGATTATGGTGCATCCTCTTGCATTAGATTGATCCAGGTAAGAACTGTCATCAAGATAATGATGCCATGAATATAGTTGACTTGTTTTTCAGGGAAATAGTGCGACTCTGTGGTGTACCCAGTTGTTTATACTTCAATCAAATAATAAGAAATCATGATGAAAGAAAATAGCAAAACAACGTTTGACAGAGGATTGTTCAAAAATTCATGGAGTTGAATGCTAAATCAAGTGAGATTCAAATTCTTAAACTAATCAATTGATGCAATTAGTGCAAAAGTGTAAGGGTAGCTTTAGAATAAATCTATAATAGGTGAGGCTATTGTTAAACAAATTTGATATAATTGAAAACTTCACAAGTTAGCTTTCTAAACTAAAGTTCTGTAGATGTTATGATCAACTCTTCACAATATGTTTAGTTTTCAAGTCTAACTAAGGTGAAGAAGTCTTAATGGAGACCAAAGAGCAAAAAGTTTATAGAATTAGAAATGTTTTATATATTTTTAACTTTTGTTTTCCATTTTAGTGTTATATAATTTAAGGAATCCTTCTTTCAAGTCATTCTTAATTTAAGAATCAGTTTCCTAGTCTTGCAACAGTAAATCATAGTTAGTATAGATATGTCTTTCGTAGTCTTTGAGGCAGAGTGTCTTCTATAGTATAATTTAAGCTCTGGTTTCAAACTTTTTCGTTCAACTTCTTATTTCTTTTCTGTACCCCTTTGTTAATGGGGTTTACTAGGGTAGATAATATAGCAGTATCCTACAAAATTTGAGGTCAATGTATACCGTCTTTGTTCCAGTTGATTCAGTAACTTTTTTTCCTTCATCCTCCTCCAAAATAATCATATGGGTATACTCGGACAGAACACCAGTATGTACACTGATTTTAGCAACCTGCCAATTGGAAAAAAAAAGACATCATCCCTTGTTATAACCAGAGAATGGATAGTTGGTGAGGAAAGCAGAAGTAATTAGCCAAATTCCAAAATAATGCAGTAGTAGTTGACAGAAAGTATTTTGAAGAGCCCAACATAAAGCTTGAGCTATTGCTAACAGCCAAACCAGGACCTTCAAAATGGCCAACATGCATCTAACAATGATCAGGATCATTGGACCAAGAATCTATAACCAAAAAAAGTTTTGGGTGAAGTTCATTCTCTTTAGAATTGAACTTGGTATAAATCTAATCTTTTGGCACCGGAGTCAATACAGATATTATGTAACCCTATTTTATCCATAAGTTTGGCAAAAGAATTGTCAGAATGTCAGTGCAACAAACCTTCTCTTCTAAACATTTATCTTCTGAAAACCATGCTTGAGCTGTTAGTAGATCAATATGTTGCTTTGCATATACCTGTCGCAAAAAATTTAAAAAAAATAAAATAAAATAAAATAAATCATAAGAATTCACACCAAAAATGCAAAATCATAATGATTCTATGTGTAAAAATCAGCAATATATGCAGGTATCAAGTATAACCAGACTCAGAAATAATGTAAAGAGATGAACTAGAAAAACCTCAGTTGCATAGACAAACCTCAGTAATATGCATAAAAAATGAGACCTATTGAGGCAAAAATTATATGCAATTACACAAGTGTTTTGAAAAAAGGGCTACCATATTAAACTATAACACTCAAGTTAATACTTTTAGCATCCAGTCGTTGTGCCAGACTATAGCCATTCGGTTACCCAAAGTCCATTACTGGGAACTAAAAATAAACAAAATAAACCTGCCAACTGCACATTTGTATTAAATCTACAAGACCAACAAAATAAGAGAGAGGTGGGGAGGCCCATTCATCACCCACGCCCAACTAAAATAAGAACAAACAGAAAATGAAGAAAATACGATCTCTTCCCCACCACCACATCTCTCTCAAGAAGAAAAAACAGATTCCACCATTAACTATGCAATAATAAGCTCACAAGTTGGTGCCTTACCCTATTAAGAGGATCGCCCTCTGCATGTTGTATCTTCAGATCTATAACTCAAATCTCCCAGGACACCTTTAGCTTCAAGTGTGTCAGGAAATTTTCCCTGGTACCTCCCAGTTACAGTCAATGGGCTATCAGATGAAAGATCTGGAATACGAAAAGGGTACATCTACAAGAAAAGTCCAGAGAAATCTTAATAACTAGAGGAATGGTAAAACAAAAAAATAAAATAAAATAAAAACATTATAGTAGATAATTGGACTCTAAAGCCTGTTTGGCTTGATAAACTGAAAAAATATCCTAATCTAATAATGAGTGGGATGACATCAAATACCAAAAACACAAAATTATGCCGATGTGCATAATTTTATAAGAATGTATACCACCACGACTTGTTATCACAGAGTGCAACCTCAATGTTCAAAGGATATAAATCAACTGCAGACATGGTATTACATGTATCAAAATATCCAATTATTGTCATGATAAATGAGAAAGTACAGGAGACAGTTACAGCTATAAGCAAAACGCATACAGAACTGTCAAATTAGACAGTGGAATCAAAACATGATATAAAATGAAAAGACAGGTAAACATGCGAAACAATTATACTATCTTAATCAAGCTAAACAAAAACTAAATCAAAGTGGGAATAAGCATGCCTCAAACTCATCAAGATCCTTTAACGAGTCAATTGTTATATTTGCAAGAGCAAGCGAGAAACCTCTAGTAAACAATATTTTCATCTGGAACTCAATTGAATCTGATCATTACATTACAAACATTGAGAAAAAGTGGAAGGTCAGCAATATGAGAGAGCAGCACAAATGTTGCATATTCTTGGTTGTCTAAAATTAAATCATTAACCATATAGCTGATGAAACAAGTTTCGAAAGCTAATAATAAAAAGTGCCTAACAGAAAGAAGCCAATTTAGTAGCAAGCTATCCTAGCATAGTGACTCAAATTCATGAACTGTGAATTTGGTACAAGCATATAGTTAAAGAAATTAAAAAAAAAAAAAAAAAAAAACCCACGCCATCATTCAATTTTACAGACTTTATAACAAGTGAGCTGATTAGTTTCATGTCAAAAATAATAATAATAATATTAATAATGATGATGATGATAATGATAATAAAAGAATCCATATTTCTTGTAGACTTGGATAACATATGGAGGATTGAGACCTAAAAAAGAATACTAGATTTATTCATATGCTCAACAACCAATTTCATATCAATTCAAACATGCTGACCCATTTGAGGACTTCGGGGAGGAGAATTTTATTTCATTTTTTTAAAATTACAGATTTTAAGTGCAGAGGAGACCTAAATCATATGCTGCATTATAATGCCCCAGGCTCATCATCGAGAGCATTCGGAGGAAATAATGATTACAGTATGAACCTGAAAAATTCCACATAACAAGTGGACTATGAGCTGCCTGTAAATTAAACAGATGATACAAAAAAAAAAAAAAAAAAAAGGTATACACCATTTGATAAATCACAAATGTCATTCAATGCTAGCCAAACCAGAAAATATATCTCAGAGGATCTGAATTAAGTAAAAATAATCTATAAGACCACTGGCAACAGTGCCCTCCCTCTTCTTCCCTTTACAATGAAAAAGAATTAAGGGGTTTGAAGCAACTAGCGGGCCACCAGCAAAACCCAAAATGGGGCAAACCATTACCCATGCCAAAAGTGTATATACGCGGACACATTGATCCTCCATTTGTTAAATGACATTTTATTACGTCAAATATTTACCTCTCATCTTCAACAGCACCATCTGTAACAAGAAAGATGATTGGAATTGAACCATGAGAATTTGATAGCATATCTACAGCCTGAAAGAAAAGAGAAACTTGATTAAAGCTGCCGAAATGTAGATGGGGAGTTCATCTTTAAGCAAATGTGAATAAAAAGAGACCTTAGTTAGAGGAACACATATATTTGTACTCCCCTGCAATAAAATTAATATCCATCCATTGATTGGCCCTTTAAATTGCTTCCTTGGTAGCCATCTCCATTGACAACGAAAATAGATAAGCTTCTCCATTACAACCTATGATGTTAAATGAATCTCTTGGATCAAGCTCAAAGAAGGCTGCAGCCAATGCATTCTTCGTATCCTCAAGTGCTTTCCCTTGCATGCTTCCAGTTATATCAACAAACAAATATTACATCCTTTTTGAACACCTATCAATGAGGATAGTTGTATATAAATAAAAAAATAAATAACAAATTGAACATGCACATATCAAACAGAAAAAATTACTGACGAACCTTCCGACTTTCCTCAGTTCCTGGTAAAAGATACATGCAGAACATCTCTCTTTGATCAACATCATTTAAGGACAGAGATTGCAAAAGCACATTGCCAAAAATATGACTCACAGAGATCTAAAACATCGAGTGACACCATCCAATTATAAAGATCTCAAATGCATAAATATAAAAGCTAATCTCCAAAAGACTCCCATCGATGTCTAGTTCAATGTATATTCACATATATGAGAACCATTAGTAAATCTGATAAATTCACCGTGCCAGTAAAAATGCATTTGTGACTTACAGTGTACAAGAATTCAAAGTCGGTATTAGACCATTTGAGAACTACTGATTCATATGAAAACCCAAATTTTCCTGCATCAAGCCGTAATTGCTAGAAACTCAAACAAACAAAGAGTATAATTAGGAAGATGGCAGAAGTTAAAAAAAAAAAAAAAAACTAAAGGAAAAAAACCAGACAATTTTTTATCAAAGAGGTGCCTTCAAAGGATGACTAGCTGTCTTGCACAAAACTTCGGTTGCGGTACCTGCATTAACATTCAACTGTATCTTTTCCTTTTTCGGAAGTTTCATTATGGCAGGAGTGACATAATCAGGAAACTTAAATGGTACAGTTACGGAGAATTCGCCATCATGGTAAGACAATTTCTGGGACCAGCGTAGTTTTATTGACAGTAGCGAACCACCATCAACCAGGAAACGGGTTAAACAATTAAACTACAAAACTTCACAATTATATGAACCCAAAAGTGAAGAATTGCACTCTTTCTATGCAACCGAGAATAAATTAATCACCTGTGGTAAATATATTAGCGTTCAGAAAGCCTCCATTGTCAAGCGAGGCTGACTTCTGGACATCTTCATTATCTCCCAACGCAATCAGTCGAGTACAATATGTTTGACTAGAAACCTCTACTTCGAACCTAAGATTGTACGCTGTTAGCAAATAATATATTTCCTGCATCAACTGATTTTATTTTATAGATAATGTTCAATACACGAGTCATATTTTAAATTGTTGAATTAATTAATTATGATATAATTATTTATATTTAATTAAAAAAATATATAATATTAGCAATTAAATTAATCTTTACAAAAAGAATAAAATATCGCATGGCATTCAAAATTAAATTAAAAATATATTAATCAAATCTACCCTCGTGTTTTCCACTCTTCTAACAGATAAAACAACAATTTGCATTCTCGGGCAACATTTCAATCCACGAATTGTAGTGCAATATCTAACCTATCCAGAAAAGAATGAATTCCATCAGCTTAGCTAAGATATAAATTCAATAGACGGAAACAGCCTATGCATCTCCAATATGGAATTCTGTTGAATGATATATATATCGTGGCAATCCTGTGCATGTGTAATGCTTTTTTAGACAATACCCTCGACCCAGGCAACAAGAAGATACCCTTTTACGTTTACCATTTCAATGCATACTGTAAGAATTCTTTCCATACCATGAATAAAGAACTAAATTTGTATGAAAAGGGATTCATTCCACGTATCAGGAACCCCAGGCAGACACCAATGCAAGCAATCTTGTACTCCTGGCGAGGCTGTAATTCTGAACCGCGATATGTGACCCTCATCTCTCAGTTGAGATAAAGCAGTTATGTCCAAGAGTTTAACAACTGTTCCCTTTACCGCATTGCCAGCACTATAATCACTGGACTCATCTAGTAATACTTCCTTCCCTACTGACATTGGAGTGGTATTGTCACAGCTTCCTCCTGTATTCCAGTCCCCATTTACAAAATGCCTGGGCGAAATGCTTCGGTAGAAGGCTTTTAAGTGCGGATAACTTGGAAGCTGTGAGTTAACCCAATTAACAATACTGTGGATTGTGAAGTTCTTAGCATGGCCGATCTCTACTATCTTCCTGTTTGTGTTGGGCATGCCA
>CP135556.1:7493460-7505856 GCA_032402905.1 Khaya senegalensis | reverse complement strand
AGTATTCTATATAATAAAAATTAAAATATTTTATAATTATTAATTAACATTGTTTAAAAATTTGTAAAATAAAGTTATTTTTTAATATAAATTATGAATATTATATGGAATGATAAGTAATTTTGAATTAATTTGTTAAAGAATTAATATATATATGTAATTAAAATTTTTTCAGATAAATATTATTGTCTGTTTTATAAAATATATATAATAAAATTTAAAATTAATTAAGATTAAGTATATAATTTTAATTATAAAAAATAGATAAATTAGAAGTATTTTATTTTTTAGCTAATTAATTGAGAATTAAAAGAAAATTAAGTGTGTTTTTTTATAAAATTTATTATAAAATAAAATTATTACAAATTTTGAGGGTGGTATATGGTAAAATTCCTTCACCATATAGGACTTGCGAAGACCGCGTGGACAAGGAAGGTTATGCTAAATGAGTCAAGTCCAACATTTCATTCAAAACGCAAATAGCTTGATGGAGTCCACCTGGAACGGTATGAACAACTCTAGCGCACGTGATAAGCAAAATCTCAAGATGGGTGTTATCCCTTCAAGATGATTGCCCCTTAACGAAGAAAACGTCAAATGGTCCCTGCAGAGAGGCAAACCAACGACAAATCTGGGATTTGCACCCTAAAACTCTACACATTTTGCCCCTAGTTTCTTTTGGAACCTAAGAAATTACTCAAAACTGAAATACTTGATTTGCAAAGAACTCTTCAACGAGATAACACCACAATTACAATCAAATAATGCCTAATCTACTAGTTGAGAGACTTATTTATAGAAATCAAACCAACGACTACTTCCTAAATGAACTCAACCATCTCCTAAACAAACTCAATATTATCCTCCAATCATGCGCCTATAGAAAAGCAGATGGTGGTCATATCGTGCACCTAAAGAATAGCTCCAGCTTCCTAGTCATTCTCCTTTTCCACGTTCTGCAATCAACATAGCCAAGTATGGTGGGTTCAACCTCCTATTTCTTTGGGGTTTATCATTTGATTCTCCATCTGCCTAGTGGATTCCCAGGTGGCTTCCTTCTCAAGCAGATGTTTCCATTGAACTAACACCTAAACTTCCAATCTGTTCCCTCATTTCACCCACCTATAATCTTTGACAACTATGGGCTCTAGCAGTAGAAACCCTTCTTCTGATACTGGTAGTGCCATGCTTGGCAGAACCTCTCCTTCTCCTATGCATTTCTTGAGGCATGATGTATGGAATACAGGATGAACTTTAGAATTTTTCGGCAACTCTAATTTATAGGCCACTGCACCTATCTTTTCCAACACCTGATAAGTTCCAAAGTACTTGTTGGCAAGCTTTTGATTGGCTCGCGGAAATATCAAGTGTTGTCTAAATGGTTGTAACTTCAAAAAGACTCAATCATTCACCTCAAAGCTCTCATCTCGACGGTGGTTGTCAGTTTGTTGCTTCATTAGTTCTTGGCTTTCTCCAAATTCTGCTTTAGTTGTTGGAGCAACTCATGACTCTCGCATAATTTCTTGTCCACCTCTTGCACCACTACACTCTTTATTAGATAACCATTGATGACTGGTGGTAGTCTCCCATATAAGGCTTGGAATGGGGTAAGCCCATTTGTACGATGGAATATGGTGTCATACCAGAATTCTGTCCAAAGGAGATGATGACTGCATTGCTTTGGTGTTTGACTGGACAAGAAGCAAAGGTAACGCCGAAGGTTTCGATTTTCTACTTCTGTTTGTCCGTTCGTTTCTGGATGGTATGCAGATGACATCTTGAGCTGTGTCCCTTGAAACTTAAAGAATTCCTACCAAAAATTACCAGTAAACCCAGCATCACGGTCACTAAGAATAGTGCAGGGATTACCATGGAGACGAGCTACATTGTCAACATATACTTCTACTACTTTCTTGGCTGTGAAAGGATAGCTCACACTGATGAAATGGCCATATTTCGTCAACCAATCCACCACGATTAAGATGACATTTTTTCTATTGGAATTCTGCAAGCCTTCTATAAAATCCATGGAGACATCCTCTCACACCTGTGATGGCACCGAAGAGGCTGTAAGAGGCCTGTAGGTA
Organism: Khaya senegalensis; assembly: GCA_032402905.1. Taxonomy (NCBI): domain Eukaryota; kingdom Viridiplantae; phylum Streptophyta; class Magnoliopsida; order Sapindales; family Meliaceae; genus Khaya; species Khaya senegalensis. The sequence goes on along the minus strand of CP135556.1, from coordinate 7,503,769 downwards.
ATTGAGAATGAGCACGTTTCTGCACATCTTTTCTTTGGCACACATCACATGCAACAACGTAGTTCTACAAATCTTTCTTCGTGCCTGTTCTACTGAAAAACTTGAGCAATCCTTTGCCACGTCCTCAGCACTATTGAATGGCCACCCCTTTTCCGTCATGAAACTCTTGGAGTAAGCACTACTTCATAGTTAATTCTGGTGGAACAACTACACGCCCCTTATACCAGAGTAAATTATGTTTCTACTCATAAGCATCCATCTTTTCAGATTCCTCTTCCATGCAGCTCCTTACCTCTTGGACTTATGGGCTTTCAAATGTTACTCTTTTTATTTCTGCCATATCGTGAATTGCGCCTTAGCCACAGACCTAGTGTTGGTTTCCCTGAATAATGAATTTGTAGTACTATTCTCCTTACCAGGTCAGTAAATGAATTCATACTTATGGCCAAGCTACTTGGTCACCTATTTTTGCTGTTCAGGAGTAGAAACTCATTGTTCTAGGAAGACCTGCAAGCTACGTTGGTTAGTTAACATCCGAAATTTTCTTCCCAGAATGTAGGGCATCTGGCACCAAATTACTTCAATAAGTGTAAGCACCTCTTTGGATTAAATGGGCTACCCCTTTTTTCTTGGACCAGATGCTCGACTTAAATATGCCATAGGCTGACCTCGTTGCGCCAAAACAATTCCTATTCTTACATCTGAAGCATCTATTTCAATTACATAAATTTCATTAAAATTAGGAATAGCTAATATTGGGGTTGTAATCATGAAAGGTTTGAGTTCTTCAAAAGCCTTCTCTGCTTTTTCTTTCTAATAAAACTGTCCCTTACTTCAATAATTGAGTTAAAAGTGTGGCAGTAATTCTATATTTTTGGGTATTATTTCTACTAGTTGTCGTCCCACTTAATTTTTTAATTATGAACTTTTATCGCATAATAAAAATTATGTTTATGTTACTGATACTTAATTAATTACAAATATAATAAATTCATATTTAATAAATTATTTAATTAATAAAAATTATAATATTTTAAATATTCTAAAAAAGTTAATTTTATTAACCTAAAAAAAATACTTTTTGTTAAAATACAAAACATATAATAAAATTCTATTACTAAATTTATACAAATAAAACTCTCATAAAAAATATATTTAACTTTGACTCAGCCAACAATTAATATGATCGATACATATTCATTTAGAAAATTTTGGTGTATATATTTAAATTTTAAAGAAAATAAACACTTTATTCTATGATTTTCTAAAACTAAATTATCTTAATTGCATATAAACACTTGTCTTAGTATACAATAGACAATAATTAGACTTTTGTTAACTTATCTATTGTTTGGAATTCACTTCCTAATATAAAAATAATAGCATAAAAACCAATTCAAACACTAACAAAACCTAAAATATTAAATATAAATTAATATTCTAAAATTATATCCGTAAATTAGGTTTATATTGAAAATATTATGATAAGTGACGTGTATCTAATATCTAAAATTAATTATTAGAACTAATAAAAATAAAATCAACATAACACCGGTGCTTTCAGTTTACTTTTGCTTCTATTTCTCCTTTCTCTCAATTTTCAGTTTCAAAATCAAAGTAAAGCAAGCATATGCATGCTACATATATAAGAATGCTAACTATTCAACTGCGTGTTTCATCCATTCATTTTTTTTCAGCGAACCACGTGCATGTCAAACCATTCAATTGTTACACTAAAAATATTAAAAATAAATTTATAATTATTAGTTCAATAATTATCATGCATAAATTCAATGTAGCTTATTATAATTGTAGTTTTTTTTTCATCATTTATATTATATATTAAATGAAAATTTCATATTTAATACTTTACATTAATTGAAAATTTAAAATTTCACTTTGTACCTAAACTTTTCGTAATTTATGCAAGTGATGATATATGTTAGATAATTACAGTTTTATTAGATGAGAAACTATTATTAATGAAATAACATGTATATGTTTTCAAACTTTTGTAAAGACAAAACGACTACCAAAAAAACCAAAAAAAAAAATCATTTGTAGTTGTAATTGAATTTTAAAAATATTATTAGAAATTGAAGAAACTTAAATATATGTATATCAAGTATAAATTGTGCTCCAAATCAGTTTATCTATTAAAATTTATATATAGTTAAACTTATGAATTTTAAATAAAAATAAGAGATGCATTTAAAGTATAATTTTTTTAATATATTTTTAAAGTGTGTTTCAATCAACAAATATAACATAGTATAATTTTAAATATTTATTTCTAAATTAACTATTAAATTTATAGGATTTAATTACTTTATATTTACAAATAAAATTTAATATTTTTAATAAAAAAAACAATAGCCAGTAAAAGAGACTCTATTTACTAATAGTAAGGCACAACAATGTTATATAATTTATTAATGGTAATTTTTTCTATAAAAAATAAACACACATTATACTTAACACAATTTTATCATAATAGAATAAAGAAGTGACAATATTTTGAATATAATATTTTGTATTAATTATTTAAAATACTAGTTTGGAGTATTGATTCCTATTATTTTAATGAAGGATTGCTCTTGAAAACATATTCAACTTAATAAATATTCTTATTTTTTTATTCTTAAATATTAAAAATTTTACCAACACACTTTCTTATTTTAAATTTAAAAATAATTTTTAAATTTTATATCAAACATATTTTTAGTTATAAAAATATTAAAATATAACTCAACTTTTTTAATCATATCCTAACTAATAAAACAAAACCTTAAAAAAAAAAAAAAAGAGAGAAATATTTTAAGAAGAATAAGATAGAAACGTGTTCTTCAATTTCATTGTCACAATTACTATTTATTTATGCGATTTTTTTTTGCTCCAATTAATGACATGAACTTTTTTCTACTTGTCATATTTTAATTCATTGAAGTTTTATTTGTAAAATAAAATATGATTAGAGGTACTAGTGGGTTTGTCGGCGTAAAATCATTTACAATCAGGTAAGTAGTCGAAATGTATATGTTTAAAGAGAGAAACTTTCAAAATTGAAGCAAATAGAGTCCATTTTCTTTTTTTTTCCCCTCCTTTTATTAGTTAAATTTTGGACTTACTGAGCCTTTTAATTGAATTAATGTTGAATAATTTTTTTTGACAAGTGTTATGGCGTTAATGCTATGCGGTATTCGTGACTTCTTAATATAATGCCACGTGGACTCCTTCAAGTATCAAATTAATTATGAATTTTTTTTTTTATCATTAAAGTAGTTTTTTTATTTTATGTGGGGCCTCACATATTTAACTATGTCTTAGAGTTCTTAATTTTTGTAATTAAAGAGGTCTTCTTTTTTATATGGGTCCTTACACATTTAAATATGAGTTTTTAAATCTTCACACATTTAAGTGTAAAGATGGCAAAGAATTGAGTTTGGGATAGATACTACCAAATCTGTATATGAATTCAGTAAGAAAATTTAATACCAAATCCACACCAAACCCATTACCCTTAACAGGTGTAACTTTTTATTACCAAATTTACTTAAACAAGTATTTAATATTTATAAAATTTGTACAAATATCCTTGGATTTTAGCTGATTTTTTTTTTTGTGTTTTTAATTACACTTATATTATTATAAAATATCATATTTAAACTTATAAAATATTTAATTAAACTAATAAATTTTTAGCATTAATTCAAAAAAATACATAATTTGAATAAAATATCAAATTCATCAACATAAAATAAATTGATGTCAATAATTTTATACAAAAGTATACAATTATTTTATAAATTTACACATAAAACTATATAGTATTTAAAAATTGATTAAAAAAAATACTTATAAAGTGTCATTAAAAAAATTACAAAAGACATTTACTCTAGTAACTTGACTTAATATTAAAGTAAAAACTCAAAATTTTAAACAATATTTACTGTAGATCTAAAATTATATTTTAAAATAATACCAACTTTGCTACAAATATTATCATTTGGATTATGAAATTATATTTTAGTTATTTAAACAAAATATAATTTCATAACCCAAATTCTGTCACTTTATTAAAGTTGGCATTATTTTAGATAAATTAACTAATTCTCAACCAGATTTTAATGTATTTTTCTATGTTATACCCCAAATTACATTACATTGTTTTAAATAATCGAACTTATATATTTCTTTTAGTCTTACCTTATCATTAAATAATCTAAAAATTGCATGTAGAATACATGATAATTTGAGAAAAAAATTAAAAATTTGAAAAAAAATTACTATTTGAAAATATTTCTCTCTTGTTTAGTTAAGCCTAGAAGAAGAATCATACATATGTAGTGATATATAAATCAAAGTGTTTTTTTCGTCATTTTTTTTTAATTACTCTTTATTGAGTTAGAGTTATAATTTAATAAAGAATTTCAAAAATTTTAATTTAAGTTGAAGGTTAAATAAAATAAATTTTAAGTAAAAATACATATTTAAAAATAAAATATTAATATATAAAAATTAAATTTATGCGGATACTCTAAAGGATACTTAGCAAATATTTATTTATACTTGTGTTTGTATCAAGCCTGCTTTAAGTTTTTTTTTTTTTTTCCATATTTGTCCCATACCCATTAAAAGATATAACAAACCCATCTTATACCTACTAAAAAATATACAAAATCTATCTTATTAGAGATCTATACTAATAAATTTATGAATAAAATTATCATCCTTATTTAAGTGTTAGACTTAAGAAATTTTAATTTTGCAATTAAAGAAATTTCCCTTTTTATATGGGTCCTCACATATTTAAGTACTAGATTTAGGACATCTTAGACTTAAAAGTTCATAATCCTTATAATTAAATATATCTTCTTTTTTATATGGATTCTCACACATTTATTTATACGACCTAGGAGTCTTATACCTGAACATGTGATATTATTTTGTTATGGTTTATAGATGTTTATTTATGGGCTGTAGCACATTAACCACTTTATTTTTTGGGCTAAAGTCCCTTAATAGCTTCACTTGTGGGTTTGATGTTATAGTTAAAAATTTATATACAATAATGTACCTTGAGTATGCTCATTTATATATAAGCAAATGAGTAGACTTATACTTGAAGCAATTTTAACATTGAAAGATGAAAAATAATGTCATTAAAGGATAAAAAAAAAATAAGACACTTCATGACATAACGAGGACAATTAAACAAAAACATAAGGAATAAAATTTTGAATTTTAAGGACTAGAAGCTAAAATTTTAAAAACACCTTACAATGGCTAGAAACTAAATTTTCATGGTCAAGATATAAAAAATATGAGGATTAATGTAAAGCTGTAACTTAAGTTTTTGAGGGTAATGTGCTAAAATTCAAAAAAAAATAATAAAGAGGTTTGAAGTTCAAATTTTTAAGGATAGTATGTTAAAAATTCTAAGACAAAATTTTAGGGACTAAAAATAAAATTTTATTTTATTATTTTTTTATTCATTAGTTTATACGAGGGGAGCTTTAAATCTTTAATAGTTATAAGAGACTTTTTTAAATAAGAAATAACCATAAGAAGTGAACTTAAGGTTTTCTAACACTCGTAAAAAATTTTCCTATAAAGAAAAGGGCTATAAAATGTGAGTTTTAAATTTCTTGTTACTTATAAGAAACAAAAAAAATCTAAAGATGAGAGGGTTATGAAAGGTGAGTCTTAAGCATCAAAATTTTTATAAAAATTTTTCTAAAAAAGAAAGGGCTATAAAAGATGAGTCCAAGATCTCCTAATATTTTTCATATTTTAAAAGTCATGTAACACCAATAATAGATGTGTTGTATTTAATACCTTTCTTCTTTATAATCTCGTCCTTTTTTTCTCTATAGTTATTCACTCCTAAATATTCTAAAAAATAAGATAAATTTTTAAAGAGAGATATTCTCAAATTCTCTTACAATTAAAATTACTTATTTTTATCAAGAGACATACTTGGATATATTTAACTGAGGCATTTTTTTCTTAACTTTTTTACCTCAAATTATTATTTTTTGTTGGTCATGGTTAGTGTTTTTTTCCCTTGGATTTTTATAGGTGGACTTTAATGTAGGTAAATGCTAAATTTAAAATTTTTATCATCCTATAAGGATAAAGACAACGCTCATGAAGAGCACCTTGACTAGTACATTTCCAATAAGTTGAGGATGTTACTCCTTATCTCTCATAATAGTGTTAAATAATAAAGTGCTTGAGTTTTGAGCAAGTAGTAGTTAGTAGTAGTTAGGGCGATTGCTTTATCTTTAGGGATGTTAACCATTCGTATATGAATACTATTAAATGTACACAAGGCCATGTAAGATTAAAAGTTCAAGGAATCCTAGTTACTATCCCTTGACTTATTGAATGTGTTTATTAACTAGGAATACAAAATTAATCGCCCTCCTAAGGAAGTTATAGGAATGATGAAGATGCTTTTGGATGCTGGGGTTCATATACCTTTCAATCCATTTATTTATAAGGTATTATAAGCTTTCAACCTTACCTCAACTCAACTTGTTTTAAGTGTTGTAATGGAATTATGGGATTATAAGTTTTATAGAGGTGGTTAAGTTTTAGTGATCTTTCTATTACTGAAATTCAAAATATTTTATTCCTTAAAACTCACCCTTATATTATAAGGTGGTATTATTTTGTTTTCTCTTAAGATGTTTATTTGTCTTAAAATCAAATATTTATCATCTTAGATGAGAATCTTTTTATTTTTTTTTTTAACTGGTGAACAAAAATGTGATAAGATTGACTTAAAACTTCACATCATAATTTCTAAAAACTACTATGAGCCATGTTAGTGATCGGTCCTTATCTTTTATACTTAACCTTTTATACTTAGCTATTTATTGATTTTAATTTTTTTCGCTTTTTTTTTTAGCCATTTGGATTAGCCCAAAGTTTACTTATGAAGAGATTTCAAAAGTCAAAATTGCATATGAAGTAAAAATATAGGACAATAATCTAAGAGAACTTTTGACCACTACTTCCTTAGTAGCTGTTGGAATTCATCTTCTAATCTGTTACCTTCTTCCTAGCATTTCAAGAAAATGAAAAAAAAAAGAAAAGGAAGATGAATCCAAATTTTACACCATTGAAAAGAACTAAGAAGCTTCGTGAGAACATATAAGGCATGAACATATTTAAACCAAGAAGGTAATGAACAACATATCCTTGTTAGGCTTTTTTAACACCTCAACAAACCATATGCTTCCCTAAATCAACCATTTGTTGTAAGTTCCTATGTTAATGTCCACTATCATTGCTTCTTCCTTACCTTATTAGTTCTCTTGGGAAAAAGTTAATCAAGCTAATAAAGAACTCAATCATCCTCCTCTTTATGATTGTAGTAAATGGGTCAACCTCATCTTATTTAGTGAAGTAATCAATAACAATAATCAAGAATTTTATTTGCCAATAAAAAGATGTTCTATAATATCGAATCTCCATCGAGTAAAAAGTCAAAAAGTTATAAAAGGAGTCAAGTTTTCAAGTGGCATTTTAAGAATGATCATGAATTTTTAACACTAAATACAACATTGGAACATCTTTTTTGTCCTTATGCTTGGTTGGCTAAAAGTACTTTATTGCCTTACATATAAGAGATCGAGCACCATATATGCCATTATAGATCTCCTTCAAAACATAACCACCATCTTTAAGTGCAAGACATTTAAGTAGAGGTGTAAGAAAACATTTAAATGCTGAGGCTAATCGAGTAACTGCATCAACCTAGGTGTTATTTTCTCGAGGTATTTATTTTACTTTGTACTTTTTAAATCCTTTTAAAATTTTAATAACATAAGAAAAATAGATAACCATTTAAAATCTTAAGTGGTATAGCTACAATTGACTTGATTAACTAAGAGCTGAATCACTATGCACAAGATATTTTTAGTTCATATTCATTATTACTGACTGAAAAGTTGAATCTTAAAGCATACCTGATCTTAGAGTTATCTAGGGTCACCATAATCAATCATATGCATCCTCCTTATTTGTTTAAAGACCCATCAACAAAGATCTTCCATAATCACAGCTCAGATTCATAAGGTATAACTTTTTCATTTGTATGCTTCGCAATAAAGTTTGCCCAGATTTGTTCTTTAATTGATAATTAAAACTTAAAGTAAATAACAAACTCACTTATTTTGATGGCTCATTTCATTAGCCTTCTAGATAATCTCAATTTTGACACTTGCTTAAAGGGTTAATTAGTTAATATTATAATTGTGTGGACTTAAAAATAAGGCCTTAGTTTTCTAACCAAAACAACTAAGGCAAGGGCAAGTTTTTCCAATTTTAAGTATCCTATATCATAATTTATGATGGCATTGTTGACATAATAGATCAATTTTTAAACCCTTTGATCTCATCCACCAATTACTAAGCTTGCAATGTAAAATGAGGCCACGAGGTAAAGAAAGAGTTCTTCCCCTGTGACATCCTCAAATTTAGATGTTCCTCTAAAACCTTAATATAATTATTTTTATAATATATTTTGAGTTTTGGGCTGTGAAATACATAAGAAAATTTTTAGAACTCTAGTTAGAGTAATTTTAGCAAAAAAATGGATCAAAATAACAGTAAAGGGCAAAACTGTCATTTTAAATGAGCGTTGATAGATCAAATGAAAGACGATTGAGTTAAGGGTTATATTTTAGTTATTACTAAAGAAAAATATAGGTTAAATAATTTTAAAATGGTAAGAATCACTAATTTGTCGAAAAAAATAAATAAAATGATAATTTTGTCGGAAAGGGGTAAAATGGTTAATCTACCAATGTCACAAAGGTCAGATTGAAATCTAAATTTCTAATAATGTTAAAAATATTGTTAGAAGTACGTAGAAAGAAATAAAATTGAATTTAGACAAGAATACCCTTAGAAAAGAGAAGAAAAGGACCAAAATGACCAATTTTCTCCCCTATGGGCAAAATGGTCATTTCATAAGGAATTTTCGAATTTCGTGTCACTAAAATCTAATGGACTAAAGTGAAAGAATATAAAAATAATCTAGGTAGCCTCATAATTTTCTTAAGAGTCAAATGAAAGTTTTGAAAAGTTATTGAGCAATAGTATAATTTTTAAAAATATGAATGTGGATAAGAATGGTTGACTTTTCAAAATTGAAGCCAATTCACCCTTTTTCTCTTCTCTTTCCCGAGAGCTCCCATTTCTTTTTCTTTCAACTTTTAGAAAAGAAATCAAGTAAAATCTCTTAATCCGCCCGTTTAATTGCGTTACCGCAGAAGGAAAACTTGTTCTACGCGTCGAGAACTTTAATTTGACGATAAAATTTCTTGATTTTATTAAGTTTTAATTTTTAGAGTTGTTGAAAAATATTATTTAAATAATAGTTTTATAGATTAAATGGTATTTTAGATTTTTTTAGCTTGAATTTGGTGCAATAACCATCATATTTGAATTTGAGGTAAGAACCCTAAACCCTAATTTTGTAATTTAGGGGTTTTGTAGAATTGATGCTTAAATTGTGAAATTGAGTATTTGTAAAATATATTGAAGTGGATAGAATTGTATAAATAAGAAAAAAATTTAGTTTGTGCATAATTGGACATATTCGATCACTATTTATAGAGTACTTAAATGCTTGATTTTAATGTGTTTTGATATGTTTAAATGTGTATAAATGTGTTTGGGAATAGATGGAATTGGTAGAAATTGGTTTAGATGTGAAAAATGGAAGAAAAATAGAAAAAAGGGCAAAATGGTCCATTTTGGGTTACTGTTCATAATTGTTAAATTATGATATTTTTGATGTGTTTATGTGTTAATAATTGTATTGGGAATAAATGAAATTGGTAGGAATTGGTTTAGATGTGTAAAATGGAAGAAAAATAGAAAAAGGGCAAAATAGTCAATTTTGGGTATTGTATATTTAGTGTTAAATTATATTATTTTAGAAGTATTTAAAATGGTTGATTAAATATGTGTGTATATATATATAAAAGAAAATCCCATTGCCGGAGAATGGGTATGAGTGTAGAATTTGGAAGTATTTTAAGTGGTTGATTAAATATGTGTGTAGATATGTATGTGTACATATATATATAAATTGTAATTGTGAAAAATTAATGATTAAATATTCCTTATAGTCACGCCTTAGTCCGCCAACATCCATCGTCTAAAGAGGTATTTTAAAATACCTTTCCGGCAATGTATGTTTAATGTAGGAATACCTTAATATAGGTATGTACGTGGGTGTGTGCGTGAGTGTATGTGTGTGTGTATATATATATATATATATATATAT
>CP135556.1:7475221-7493362 GCA_032402905.1 Khaya senegalensis | reverse complement strand
GAAGTATATATATATATAAATAGATATATATATATATATATATATATATAAATTGGTTATTGTTATTATTAGGAATATTATTTTTATAATTAATTTGGTGGTACATCAATGGGTAGGTATTGAAAGGCGTCGATAGGTATAAATTATTTTATATTGGGCAGAAATTATAAAAATGTTGTATATTTGATTATTAGAATTTTAATAAATTACTAAAAAACCCTTGAGTAATAGTAAAGGGTAAATAGATAATATAAACATATGATGAATTGTGGAGAAAAGTATAAGTAGCCAATATCCTTAAGGTATGATTTCGGAATTTTCTTGCACACTGGCAGAGCTGCTTAGGACAAAATGGAATAATGATTTATTATTTACTGTGGCGCTCTTTGGGACACATGAAACCCACAGTCGTCCTTGTGGTGTCTGAAATGGTACGTGAGAAACCACGGCAGTCCTTCATGGCGCCTTTGGGCACGTTGAACCCATGGCAGGAAGCGGCAATTCGCCATAGCGCCCTTAAAGGCATGATGAACCCATGGTAGCATTATAATTGTGCCCAACTTATTTATGTATTGGTGTGTAAGATAAATAACGTGGTCAAGATTCATAGTTTGCCTAAGAATGACTGATCAAATGAAAAGAGAACAGGATAGTATAATTAGAATAGACGGGTAGAAAATGTACAAAAGAAAGTGGTACAATACTATGATTATTTGTAATATTCTCATTGAATTGTTAATTGCGTAGTTAGGATGGTTAGTCCTAATAACTGGTTGTCGTGTAACGAGGATATACAGAATATATTGTTTTCCTGATTAGTTATTATTTGTATGGTTGGAATATTATAGTTTGTTAAATGATTTTGTTGGATTTTATAGTTTTTACTGAGTAATTTTAAATTACTCACTCCGTGGTTGAAATGATTTTCAAGTATAGCTAGTAGGGTAGTGGAACCGGGCAAACCCTCAGGACAGTGACCTGTCAAGAGAATTGGGCATATTAGCTTTTGATGCTGTATTAATTATACTTTTATTATAAATCATATTTTTGATATATTGTATATATTGTAAATAAGTATATATTCGATGAATGTTTGCTTTGTCAAAAAAAAAAAAAATTAGTGTTTTCTTTTATATACTTTTTAAAAGTTATTACTTATTTTTTTAAAATGGGTATGGGAATCCCACATCCCTTCCTTTTGGCTTGAAAATGAATGAGATCGCTTCTAGGTACTAAATTGAAAGGCCATCTCACACTTATATGTCCACCCCATGCCCTTTCTTTTCTTTAAAGTTTTAAAGAATGGAGAACATTTAATTGTAACACAAGAGGCAAAACATTTCAAAATTATAACTTTATCATGTAACCTTTGAATCTTTTTCATATCCTTAGATGAATTCATATTAATCAAAACCTACATCTTTTTAACTCGACCTTGATTCCTCTTTGAATAATAACATACCCAAAGAATTTACCCAAGGAGACCCCAAATGCATACTTATATGGGTTAAGTTTCATCTTGTACTACTTAAGAGCCTTGATTTAACCTTAGCTTTTAGATTCTTGGTGAGCATATCATCCACAAAAACTTTCATTGAGCCATCAATTTGTTAAGTTACCATCTTATTTATTAATCGTTGGTTGGTTGCCTTAGTATTTTAAAGGCTAAAAGGCATAAATTTTTAACAATATAAACCTTAGACTAGCATGAAGGTGATTTTTTCATAATTAAACTCATATATTTTGATCTAGTTATACCATGAGTCAATATTCATAAAACTAAGTAATTCATGGCCTATTGTTGAATTTATGAGTTGATTGATTCGTGGAAGAGAAAATCATTTTCGAGAAATTGAGGTTGGTGAAGTCAACACACATTTTCTATTTTTCATTGGCTTTTTTCACCATAATCATCTTAGTGAGTTATTCAAGATATTGGGCTTTCTTGATAAAATCAACTTTCATAAGCTTACTAACCTTTTCTTTTGCCATGACACACATCTTAGCATCTTAACTTCTTTTTATTTTTATTTTTTATTTTGAATGTCTTAACCTTAAGATTTACATGTAAGTGATGACTTATAACATTAGGATCAATTCCTGGCATGTTATCATGGTTTCATGTAAAAACATTAGTATACTCATTAAGAAATGAGGTTAGTTTTTTTTTAATTAATTAAATAGTTGATAACTAATTTTAATCTTTCTTTAAATGTCTGCCTTAAATAAGAATTTAATTAATTCTTCAGCTAAGAAAACACGTTTGTCTTACATGGTTGTCTTTGAGTTGAGACTTGTAATTTGCAAGGTCTATTTTTCCTTTTCAAAGACTTCTTGTAATATTTTTATGCCTTTCTTTGGTCTTGTTTAACCATCCCAATCCTTGCCTCAATTAGGAACTTTAAAGTAAGGCAATATATTTGAGTAATGGTATAAAGTAGGTAGAGTGTAGATCATCCAACGATAACATTGTAAGAACTTAAGTGATCAACCACTATAAAATCCACCATTTTTGTTACCTTAGTTGGACTTTTTTCAAATGTAACCAAAAGTTCCATCAATTCTATGGGTACAATAATTCTCTTATGAAACCTTTTAATGGTACGACATAAAATTAAAACATTGGTTTTTCTAATTCCATATAATATCAACTGCATTTTCATTATTAATAAGAATTCGATAAAGGCATTTATTTGTTGTAGGCAATATAACAACTAAGGCATGAATAAATGAATGATAAAGTCCCATAGTGTCATCCTCACATAAGGTAATGGGAATGTCTCTTATTAGAGCCATAAATAGGGCATATTAGTTAAATTGACCTTAACCTCTAAAAGCTCATGTCCTACTTCATGGAATAAATTCCTTCTCACATTATTTAAATCTCTAATAATTTGCCCACCATAGATGACATTAGTAGAGGACATTTCTTTTTCATTATCATGATACTTCTTTTTTTTCCCTTTAACCTTTTTAAAAGACTTTGATTAATATTTTTTATGATTAACCTTTTGTGTGGGTCAATTTTGTAAGAACTCTTGTAAATAACCTTGTCTCTCTAAATTTTTAATTTGGTCTCTTATGTTAATTTTGAGGTCTCATAATCAAAATTCTTGTAAAAGTGACAATACTCTTTTGGGTTGCTATTTGAAAGTCTTTTGAGAGTTAGTAATTGTTTTAATATTGATCGGTACTTTATTTAGATTAGGACTTAACCATATAAGATATTTAACTCTGTATATTTTATCATATAAGTTGCATGTTAAGGTTAAGATCTATTTTCTTCTATTAGTTCTTTTATTCAAAAATTTTGCCTATTTTGATTGGGTCATTCAAGTCAATGAACATATTTTCTTTTCTCCTTTCTTTAATGTTGATGAACTTCTCAGCTTTTACAAGTAATTAAAAATAAGTTAAGGGAAAAACTTTTGTAAGTGACTAAAAGTGTTTATTGGGGAATAGTCATTTTATCATTCTTGAAAGGGTAGCGCTGTCATTTAAGACATCGACTTGGGTTGTTTTAGTCTTATTTTACTTTATGTAATCTTTTAGGGTTTCCCCTTTCTTTTACTTGGCTAACAACAAATATATCATTGTTCATCCCTTTAGCCTTATATTATTAATATGTACAATATAATCACAAGTGAGCTTTAGAAATAAGGAAATGAAATAGGGCCTTAGATGCTTAAATCATTTTTTTATTACTCTGTACAAAGTAATAAAAATTTTTTCGTAAAGGATTTCATCAAAAGCATCTTGCACTTTTATTAAAAAGTGAAAATGTTCAATATCCTTAAAGAGTTTTTTTTTTTTTTTTTTATCATAATATTCGATCTGAGGTAGATGAAATCACTCAGGATATTTTGCAAGCATAATATCTTCAATAAAACATAGTTTAGAATCAATCATGTTTATATCTTAAGGTTTCATTTCATTTACCATTTGTTCAAGTTTCAACATTCTCTATTGCATTAGAATATATATATTGGGTCTATTGGATTGATCTCCATCAAAACTTCTTCTTGAAGTTACTTTATTATTCTTTTAGACCTTGTTTGTCTTTCATTTATGTCTTAAATCCCTTTATTAAAATTATCCCTTAACCTAGTCTTTGAAGAGTTAGTGTTTGAGCTTGCTATATCAACATCTAAAGTGTCAAGGTCCTCTTCTCTAGCATACGACCTTGATGTATTTTACTAAAGAACTATTTATGTTTATGGCCAATCTATTCATTTAGTGTTCAAGATGAAGATTATGTTTCTTTGTCCTCATTAAAAATGAGGTTGTCTTTCGTATAATTGTCTTTGAATTTATAGATTTAGATGAGGAGAATTAATCAGCACAACAAAAGAAATTTCACTTTTTACATCCTCTATAAGTCATCTTTGACACTTGTAGTACATATCTTATTCTTTAACCATGGAATTTTCGTCATTAACTTCTATTTCATAATAATCATAATTGTCATTATTTCTATTCTTTTTTCCCTTTTGTTTTACTATTTGAAATTAGTCCATATTTTCCATAGATGGTGCCAAATTATGAGTGTAACTTTTTACTCCAATTAATGATGTGAATTTTTTTCTTCGTGTCATTTATTGATTTGTTAAGATTTTTTCTTCTGTCAAATAAAATAAAATCAAGGATACTGGTAAGTTTACCAGCTTTAACCCTTAACGATCAAGTTAATAACCAAAATTTTTATTTTTAAAGAAAGAATCTATCAAAATTGAAATAAATAAAGTACATGTTCTTAATTTTTTTCTCATTTTATTAGTTAGATCTTGGACTTTTATATCGATCTTTTTTATTTGATTAATGTTGGATCATTCTTTTTGATAGATGTTGTGACACTGATATCATGTGGCATTCGTGGCTTCTTAGATTATGTCACATGAATTCTTTCAAGTATCCTTTTGGTCATATTGCCTTTTTGTAAATAACAAAATTTTTACCTTTTTTAGGGTTCTAATTTATTCATTTCTTATTTTTGTTTTCAAATTCATGTCCTTGAAAAATAATCCTAAGCCTCCAACTAAGAAAATTGGTTCCTCTTTCATGTTGTTCCTCACACATTTAAGTGTAAGTCTTAAAAGTTCTTAGTTTTCATAATTAAAGAGATATTCCTTTTTATATAGTTTCTTACACATTTAAGTATTAGGCTTACAAGTTCTTAGTCTCATAATTGAAGAGGTTTTTCTTTTTATATAGAGTATCATACATTTAAATGTAAGTTTTAAGAGTTATTAGTTCTTGTAATGAAAGAGATCTCTATTTTAATATAGGTCATTATACATTTAAGTGTTAGGTTTAGAAATTTTTCATCCTCATAATTAAAAAATCTTTATTTTTATACAAGTCATTACACATTTAAATGTTAACTCTAAATATTCTTAGTTTTCGTAATTAAAAAAATCTCTCTTTTTATATAAGTTATCACACTTTTAAGTGCTAGGTCTATGAGTTCTTAATCTTTGTAATTAAAGAGTTTCTATTTTATGTAGGTCCTTATACATTTAAGTATTATCTATGAATTTTTAGTTCTTGCAATGAAAGAGCTCTCTCTTTATATGGGTTATTGCACATTTAAGTATTAGGCCTAAAAGTTCTTAGTTCTTATAATTAAAGAGGTTTCCATTTTTATATAGATCCTCGCACATTTAGGTGAATCTCACATATAAGTACATGATATTCCTTTATTATAGGATTGTAGATGTTTATTTATGAGCTTTAGTCCATTGGTAGCTTTATTTTTAGGTTAAAGACCCTTAATAGCTTTACTTATTGGCTTAAGTCCTATCTATAAGAATTTATACACAGCACCATTAAATTTATACCTTTTTTATTTTAATTCCCACTAAGTTCTTCTTGTCTTTGCTATTTTTGTAGAGCTTTAGCATGTCGATAAAGAGAAATAGATTATAAATCTTTTTAGATTATGGTATTTATTTTTAAATTTAGAAATCAGTTAAAAAGATCTAAGAAGAATATGTGAGAAATTTTTTTTTTTCCATTTCAAGAATTTGATTGATTTTGAAAATATATAATAATATGGACATAAAATGCAAATACATAGTGGGAAGAAAAAGATGAAGATAAAAATGGTGATAAAAATAATTAAAAAAATGAAATAAGATCAATCTTTTTCCAATTAGATTTTTTCTTATAAATTTTTTTATTCTTTTAAAATTTAAAATATAAAATTCTAAATTCATTTTTTGTTAAATTTCATTCTTATTTCATATTTATTTGAAAGAAGAGTGCTATTTGAAGGCATTATAATAAATCTCTTTATAGTCATAATGTTAGAACCAAAATAATCTTATTATTATAATAAAGTTATAACTTAATAAAAGTGTAACTACAAAAGTTATAATTTTGACATAATTATCTTTATTGCAAGTAATATAGAGATAAAGTATGCACTATATTAATAATCAATTAATGAAAAATGTCAAATTCAATTTAGGGAGATATTTCTATGGATGACAAAAAATACAAAAAATTACATGCCAAAAAGCTCTAAACATACTTGAGAAGATAGAAGTATTTTAACTTTAACAAAAATATGCCCATGCTATTGGAATACATGAATTTTAAAATAATTTTTATTCCAATATGGTACGCAGCAAAAAAAGTAAGTTTTTGTTTTATTACATGCATAGGAAAAATAGAAAAATACCTTGAAAAACTGATATCTTCTTTGCGATTCTCCATTTTTACTTTTGTGTGTAGATACAAACCTTAATTAGTATGTGAACCACAATGTACTTTAAACAAAATTTGTATTTTTCTATAAAATAGAAAAAAAACTCTCCATCTTTCACCATTTAATATCCTTATATATATATATATATAAATTACACACTTAACCCAACTTATGAGTTGGACTTGAATTAATAAATAGACTTCAGTCATAAGCTTTCTAGCTCCAATATAGAAGATTTAGATCCAATCATCTCATGATCATCAAATCTTCTAAATTAATTTCGAACTATTCCATTAAAACTCTAAGATTGTATTCTAGAAAAATCATGTATATATAATAAAGCCCATTTAATTTAAAAAAATTTTTAAATTAAATTTGCTTTTGATCATAAACTAATAATATCTACTTAATTAATCTTCTACTTAATGCTTGTAATTAAATTAGACTCATAATAAATATCATACCTATTTAATTACATATTTATTCTAAGTCACTGAATTATTCTAATGATAATTTTTAATATCTATATTTGTAAATAAAATTTATAAATAAATATTATCATTCAATAAACAATTCATTGAATATATTATAGTTGTAGATTTAAATAATTAAGTATTGTAAATAACTTAAGTAAATATTATATATATAGATTTCATATTACAAATATATGTTCGTATGATTTATAAACTTATATCTTTAAATCATCGAGGTTTTGATCATATAATATTTCTTATTTTATGACAATTCAAAAGACATAATCTATAAATACAAGTTCATTACTTGCTCAGTATTAAAATTAATCAAACTTATTAAATTTTATATGAATTAAGATAAATGACATTTATTTAATTATATTTTATTTTACAGTAGTTCAGTTCAATGTATAACAAATATATACTAACTTTTTAATTTAAAGTCTCTACTTCAATGATCAAGATAAATCATTCTCTTGAAATAGAAAAGTTATGGTCTTACATTATGAAATGATCATTTCATAAATAACCGAGAATAATTTTTTATTTATAAAAAACTTAAAATTTATATCTTTTTGTGTTAGTATCTGATGCATAATACATAAATTACATACTTTATAATTAAGTGCTTATAAGTATGCACATGCTTAAATTGTATGTAAATAAAATTTATTAAAAAAAAATCATTACAATAAATGCTTTAAGCATATAAATCACAATTCTAATCTTAACACGTGCTAGTGAGTTATTACATACATCATAAGATTAAAAATATGATAACAATTCTAAAAAAATAAATTTTTGTCCAAACAACTTTAGAAAAATATTATATTCTATCTTTTTATTTATTTATTTATTTAATGTAACATAGTATATAGTTTTTGTAATATACTTATTATTATCACTAAGTGGAGTTTAAGTTTTTTCAGATGAAATATAGAAAAATTGTAACTTATTATACTGTGGGGTATATTTTTATTTATAACTAACTCAAATTGGAACCAAAATTTTCTATAACTTATAAAAGTTATTCCTATATAAGATACCACTATAGAAAGGTTTTGTTGTAGTTGATAATCTATTGAATTATCAACATTATTTCTCACACCAAATCACTTTACAGTCGGGATCACCAAATTAACAAGATAGTGCTTTCATTGTTGTGAAATACCCATCCCAGAAAAACAACACTTTGAGCACAAAATTGTCATCATAAACTCCAAATTGATTAATTTAATCTTTCAAGAATGAATAATTAATCATAGAAATTATTATTAAAATTTTTAATTATCAAAAATAAATTTAAATTTTTCTAATAAAAATTCAACATTGGCTATTATAAAGAGGTTAAAAATGAGAAGGAAAAAGATAAAATATTTAGTAGAGAAAAGAAGAGTAGGAAAAGAATCAGAGATTTAATTTTGAGAATCAAATTGATTATAATACTTTGGTACGAGAAAGAATATATTTTGTTGATTGAAAAACATAGCCGGTCAGCGATCCCAACTATTAACATGACAATATTTACTCTTCTCTTGATTGATAAGATTTTATTTTTATTAGATTTTATATTTTTGACTTCTAATAATTCATAGAAATATAATTGAAGCTAATTATATATAAGCAAATATTTCAAAAGAGTTGACGAGGCCATTGGAGAAACTAAAAAATTGGCTTTAAGGTAATGCATTTTATTTGTACTTTTAATTGGAGTGTCAAGTTCTAGTGTTGAAATTTGTCTTATATAAAAACTAAAAAAGCTGTAAGATATGAATGTGGAGTGCCTGAGAAAAAAAATTGTTCAAGAACTTAAAATTGGGTTATTAGTATCCTAATATTAGACAAAAATTTGGAAAAAGAAAAAGAATTTAATTGGAGTAAAAACACCAAAAAAAAAAAAAGGATTTTTTTTAAAAAAAATTTATATAAGGATTTATTTGTTACAAATTAAAAATTCAGATTTCTCTTTTTATTCTTAATGTTTTGGAGGTACAACAATTAAATGATTAATTTTGTAAAAAGAAATGTTAATGATATTCAACAAGCGTGGAGATATTTTTTAAATTATATTTTTATTTATTATTTTGTTAAAATTTAAGTACTTATAGATCATCATAATCATACTTATGTATGGTTTTTGAATATTTTTGTAATTAAATATATATTTAAAAAGATATTATAATAT
Organism: Khaya senegalensis; assembly: GCA_032402905.1. Lineage (NCBI taxonomy): Eukaryota > Viridiplantae > Streptophyta > Magnoliopsida > Sapindales > Meliaceae > Khaya > Khaya senegalensis. The sequence continues at coordinate 7,483,995 of CP135556.1, read as the reverse complement.
TTTAATATTAAACAAAATAATTAATAGTTGAATGATATTGATGTTAAAATGATATACATTGTTTCTTTTAACTAAAAATTATAAAAAAAAAAAAAAAAAGAAAAAGAGGAAGCAGAAGAAGAAAAGGTTTTTTAAAAACATCCATTTGAAGCGTCTATTCTTTATTTTTATTTTTATTTTTATTAAAAAAAAAAAAAAAAAAAACCCTGAAATGAGTCCTTTATGGTTGTCTTGGAGGAAAAGCATGCTCCTCCTCCTTCATGCCTATAAAGTATAAACAAATTTCCAGATCCATGGGACGGAAACATTAACCAAAGAAACCCAGAATGAGTAGAGGAAGCGGAGCCGGCTACGATCGCCACATCACCATCTTCTCTCCCGAGGGTCGTCTCTTCCAAGTGGGTCAGTAAAGTATTAACCTCCCATCTTCGCAATCACTCTCCTTTTACTAATCGTTTTTTTTTTCCATTTTTTTTTTGTTAAATTGAGTAGAATATGCGTTCAAGGCTGTGAAGGCGGCTGCCGTCACTTCCATTGGTGTTCGTGGCAAGGACTCAGTCTGTGTTGTCACTCAGAAGAAGGTCCCGGTGAGTATTTAGCATCTGGATTTTTTTAAAAAAATTTTTGCCAAATTATTGAATGGCTTTGTTTTCCAGTTGGGTAGCTGTTAATATTGTTGTTGAATAATGAACAGGACAAGCTTTTGGATCAAACATGCGTCACCCATCTTTTCCCTATTACCAAGTACCTTGGATTGTTGGCCACTGGCCTGACAGGTTTAAATTTGGTTGAAGAATTGTAATTAACCTTTTGATATGGACCATGCTATTAAAGTTCAATGATTGATATATGATTAATACCGAATGCATGGCATGTCCTGTTTTGGATTGTTAGTGTTTTTCTGACATTACGAAGAGACATAGTTGACTTGGGCAGGATGCTGTCACTTGGTTTTGGAATACTTAGAGACATCAGGAAATAAACAGAACAATGTTTATAACTTAATGTAACTTAGTTTCTAATATTCATGACATTCTATTGTTGTTTGATTGGATTGACCATGCAGTTTGTTGTCTTCTCATAAATTAAGTTTAAATATGAAGGTTTTTGGCTAGAATTAATGCTTTAATTCTTGTTTCTAATCACATGGCATAGTCATGGAAATTAGTAGTGCAATATGGCCATTTATCCATTGCTATGCTATGTGATGTCCCATATATATATATATATTTGGCTTACTCTTTCTTGTTGAATAATTTGGACAATCTTTGATTTTGATTGACATCTTTAGATTAAGAGCTCAAGAAAAGACTTTATTAGAAATTACGGAATTATTTTGGGAGGTATTCCACTAATAAGGTAATATGTGTTATTTCACAGCTGATTCAAGGTCCTTGGTCCAACAAGCAAGGAATGAAGCAGCTGAGTATCGGTTCAGATATGGATATGAAATGCCCGTGGATGCATTGGCCAGATGGTAGGTGTGCTAATATTGCACGTGATAGATTTGAAGCTATTTGGTTGTACTCCATTTGTTTATTAGTCAATTTGCAGCAAGATTTTTTTTTTATACAGTTATGAATTATATCCTTTAAATCTCTTCCAGTGCTTTTGAAAAATTTCAGTGAATTTTAGAGATGAGCAAGTTGCATAAAAGCACATGAGTGTAAGTTTAGTTTGTGTGTGTACTTATTGCTACAAATAAGTGGAGTTGTTCCCAAATAGCCTGAGGTTGACTTGGTATATTGTTGTTTATATTTGTGAGCATGAATCATGGACAAAACTCATTCTAATTCATTTATGCTCAATATCAAGCTTGTCTTCTTGCTAATTAATATGTATATAGTAGTTGCTTGTAAGAAAGAAGCTAAACCCCTGTGCAAGTTCAAGATTGACTTGTTTGTCTAACCAAAGCTCAAGCTTATCATTTTTTTTGTCCAATCTAGATTATTACATTTTTCGACCTCAACCTGAGCTGGAAAATCTGAAAATATAGATAAGCCAAGCCTAAGCATACCATAGCTCATCTCTTTTCCAGCTCAATGTCTAGCTAGGAAAATTGAACCTTTGCCAACATACAAAGGAAAACCCTTAATAACTTCGCACCAAGCGTGGCTATCAATGGGTTGCTTCACTGTTGATTTCTACAATTAGTTAATATAATAACTCAAAGGTTGTGATAATGCAATCGAACACAAATTATATTTGTGAGCATGAATCATGAACAAAACTCATTCTCACTGCTTTATCTGATATATAATCCTGACATCATTCTTTATCCATATAGGATTGCAGACAAGTCTCAGGTTTATACACAGCATGCTTATATGAGACCTCTTGGAGTCAGTAAGTTTATTGTTGCTTTCACATATTGCAAATAGACTTTTCTTGTATTTTGATGATTCATTTTCAGATTTAGTTGTTTACATCAAACTGGTGGAAGCACTTGTATGTATTGTCCTATCGGTTGTTACTGATGCGATTTTTTCTTATTCCATATCCTTCATGTTTTCTGTTGCAAAGTTGCTATGGTTTTAGGTATTGATGAAGAGAATGGACCTCAACTTTACAAATGTGATCCTGCTGGGCATTTTTATGGTCACAAGGTAGTTGACAAATTATTTATTTATCTTTTATTGTTTTACTCATCAATACAATCTCTTGATTTTTGTTTTAAAAACTTTTGTGAAATACAAAACTTTTGATCTCTTGAAATTTTATGGTCACAAGGTAGTTGGCAAATTAATTTATTGTAAGGACTGCCATTTTCTACTATTTTGCAGTGAAAATACTCCCAACCATTTATTTCATTATCTTAGTTGACACTGTACATGTAAACACAAGTCCTCATGATCACAGGCACCAAAATCTTGAACATAGACTTCAGTTGATAATCCACCTGAACAAGAGGTTCAAAGCTATAGGACTAGGACAAAGTTGATCATATAGTTCTCTAATGCCAACTACCATGCATGATCTTCTGATTGAGGATTAAATCTGGTTTCTTTGAATTTTCTTATTTGGACATAAAATTTCATAGCATTAATGCTGAAACAACATTTGCTATTAATAGAAACCATGAAGCACAAGCTCTGTTAGGCAAAAAACTGTCGAGATATTCAATGTTAAGAAATTTTGTGTATGAAAATTTATTTCGAACATTGTGTTCTGCTATTTTGAATGCTTTTTCTGAAGTAAAAGCAAACTGCTTAGTCTGCCATGCCATATGTTTCAGGCAACAAGTGCTGGATTGAAAGAACAAGAGGCAATCAATTTCTTAGAGAAGAAAATGAAAAATGATCCTGCCTTTTGTTATGAGGAGACAGTGCAGGTACGTCTTATCTTGACAGAATGTTTGCAATGCTGAAGGGCATGGTATAACTCTGCATGCCAAAGTATAAAAAAAGGAAGAAAGGAGGCAGAGGGTGGTTATTTTATTTTAATGGGCATAGAACATTTTAATTAAATGGACAAAATAGAGAAGTTTTGAAATATAAACATATAGGATAATTAGAAAGAAGGTGATATGCCACCAGTTACTAAGCTGGTAGTTAATGCTTGTAGTATGGCAACAAATGCAACAAAACTAAGCTTGAGCTGCTAAACTGTTGCAAAAGCATTTGGAAATTTTGCATCATGTTTTTAACTCGGGATGGATGGTTGTCTGAAATGTTCCATGAGCAAGATTCTTGCTGCACTCATTGTTAATACTGTAATACTGGAAAACTTGTCTTACTACCCAATATCCCTGCTGAAAAATGTCTTTGTGTACGAGTATATTTATATATTTTTTCAATTTTTCCTTTTGTTTTGTATTTGGAGGGATTAGATATACTGGAATGTGCAAGTAAAATTATGAGTTTGGCCAGAGATCATTGAAATGTATAATCAAAGGTACCTTTTTGTGCCAGCCACATAGCAAATCTATTGATATGACAGGCCATTTAGTTATTTATGAGTTTCTTTTGGTTTTGTCTTACGCACAGAATTCAGAAGAAAATTTTATTATTTATTGGTTCTATCATGTTACAATTGTGCTGAGTGTTAGTATATGGGTTCAGGTGGTTTTGTGCTTGTTTAGAGCTTCAACATATTAGCATTAAGATTATTCGAAGGGCCTAACTTTGCAAATTGTTACTATTGTGTAGACTGCTATTTCTGCTTTGCAATCTGTTCTTCAAGAAGATTTCAAGGCTACTGAGATTGAGGTACATAATTTTTCTTTTAATATTTTAATGATGAGTTACTGTTGAATAGAATAGGTTAACATGACATGTTAGTAGAGGTAGTAATTTGTATTGTATATTTGTCATGTCAAATAGAAGCCAGTCTGAATCTAACCTATTTAATAATCGTTTCAATATTTGAAAACCCTAACGCAACACGTTTATTAAACAGTAAATGATTTATAACTATGTCACCTATTTATAATATATATATATATATATATTGTAATTTATTTATATAATATTTATGCCTACTAGATACTCAAATACTAATCAATTTTATTATAAATATAATTAAATATCATTTAAAATGTAATAAATATAACTAATGTTATAAAAATATGAAAAATATAAAATACATTTATTAAATCATTAATAAGTTAGTATATTATAATTATAATTATTTAAATGATTAATTCTATTATAAATGCATTCACGTATCAAAAATTATAGACCTGAGCTTGACATGATTATTAATTATATCTCATTACTCATTTAGTAATAGTGTTATTTGATTCAACTTGAACTTTTGTCACAAATTTGTGTTGATTTGGTTGATCTTGTCAAAATTGTCACCTCTACACATTAGCCATCAAATAGTTGGAATGGGCAATATTTGTCCAATCAATTATCTGCACAAATGCAATGATTCTCAATAGTTGCTGAGATGAATCATTTGATGTTTTGGCAGGTTGGAGTTGTGAGATCTGATGATCGAGTTTTCCGAGCACTGTCAACTGAAGAAATTGATGAACATTTGACTGCCATTAGTGAGCGTGACTGATTGATTAGGTAGCTGCTGCTTGGAAAATAGATCTGCTAGAATTCGACTTCATAAACGTGTTATAGTTGATCATGGAGTTTGGGAGAGAGGGGGAGTTCTCTCTGTCGGTTTAAGTTGTTTCATATTATTCTGTCTGTCTAAATGATTCAAATTATTAGCCATGTTTCAATTGTTACAGGTTCATGGGATTGGAATTATTTACTTTACAAGAAGTTTGTTGCCTGTTGGCCAAAACTATTGCGTGGGTTATTTACAAGTGCGCGATAATGGAACTAGGGTGCCCAGTTCGTATTATCAGTGCAAGTGTTATCGTGTTGTTGCCTGAATAAGGTATAATAAAATATTGCGTAAACACGGATCCAACTTTTTATTAATCTTGTTAGAATTTCATATGATGAGATTTATTTAATAAACGAGTGATATGATATGAAATAAACGGATGTGTTTAATGAATATGTTATATTCATTTTGTGGCAGTAGTAGACAAAATAATTAAGTACTGGACAATATAATTTGTTAATGGGTTTATTCATTTTGTTTTATAAATTCAAATCCTTTATTGGTGATGTTGGTTTGGGTTAGCTTGAATTCAACTTGGCCCACAAAAAATTAGGCTCATGTGAATTTAAGAATTAGATTGAGTTTAATTTGTTAAAATATAATTAAATTCGAATTTTAATAAATTATATTAAGTGAGTTTATAAATTTTTATTAAAATAATAATATTTTAATAATAAAATAATATAAAATTTATTATATTTATTAAAATAATAAAATATTGTGATATTCATGAGATTAAATTTAAAGTTTTAAGTATGAATATTATAGAATTATTAAATTAATAATATTTTTTAATAAATCAGTAAATAAAATCGTTCAAGTATAATTATAACAAAATTATTGAATAAATATAACATCATAATTAAATGTTTATCATTTTTCTTCAACTATATATCGATTATCTGTGTTGAATTCTTGTCAATGTAATCATGTTACGCTACAAATTATCACCCTTAACCTGAATTTCAACTTGTGTGTGTATGAGGGCCGATTTTCGTTATTTGCTTGTGGTATTTGTTTTGAATCAATGGTGAATTTTCTTTTCTTCAATCTTTTGCATTACACTCGCTCAATTTCTGTCATCCATCCATCCAGTCATCTTCCAGCCAATTTCCTGTACCTAGTTGTTTCTTTCTACATCATTCTGATACCATTCATTACTTAACCGTCAACAAAGAATTCTTCAGATAAAAATACAAACATTTAAGGAAAGATGGTTTCACTTTCTTTCTCTGTCCGTGTCTTGTACAATTTACTTGGATAAATCATGCAACTTTTAGTGGCAATTTCCCAATAAAGTTGGAGTTGAGGCTACCCAAGTAGAGATTATCATCAAATTCCAAAGCTGAAGTAACAAAGCACATCACCTTTCCAGTAGGATCCTCAAACTTCCTGATTATATTGCCATTTGTTGCAACATTTATTACTGTTGCTTTCTTGTCCACGGGTATGAATAGCTTAATCATTTTCGGAAATGATGCTATAAGATGTTTGGCTACCTTGGAAGTGTGCACAAACTCCAGCCCTCTAGAACTCAACTGCAGCAGCAACACATGCAAATTGTTTAGAAATCTCAAAAGGAAGTACATTGCTTGAGAATTGAAATAGAAAATACTCACTTGTAGTAAAGCAATCCAGAAAGAGCCATCTGGGGCAAGATTGATGTTATCTGGTCCACCAGGAAGGTTTTCAATGAAAATTTCTGTTTCTCCTTTACTCTTGCCCTTTAGCCAATACTTAAGGCACCTGAATCTGAACAGCACCGCCAAAGAGAATTGTGTATTGCATGTAGTGTACAATTAAGTAGTTAGAATATGTTTGACATTTGCTTAGCCAATTGAACGTGATTCTAATTATTAACCGACTTACTTCCATGTTTCACAAACTACCAAATAGTCTTCATCTTTTGATATTGCAACACCGTTGGCAAAGCCCAGTTCCTCAAGCAGAACTGATGTCTTATTCAATGAAGGATCGTACTTAAGCAGCTGGCCGCGAGGTTTTGCTTCAAGCACGTCTAGGTACCATTCTTTCAGTCCAAATTTGGTGCTTGCTACACTAAAATATAAACTACCATCTGATGCTCCGATCACGTCGTCTGCAAAACTGATTCAATTATATGCAAAAGATAAGCTCGAAATGGATGTTATTCCAATGCCCTTTGCTCACATTTTAGTTTCAATTTCAATCTGACTGTTACCTAATTTTGGAGCCGTCGACATGGGATGCAAGAACTGTTACACCATCTTCTTCGCTAAGCTTGAGCAAACCCTGAATGAGAAAGCAGTGATTCTATAAATTTCAATTTCTGAATCAGAAGTTAATGTAGTTTGAGGAAATCTCGACGCATTATGGTAATTGTAATACTACAAGTTTGAAAGTTGGAAATTGTGTCACCTTCTCAGAGTCGCAAATAATTAGGTCATCATTTTCCTTTGTTGTTGCGAGTCCGAGTAAAGTATTACTGTCAATAAACTTCCAGTTTTCCCAAGTCCCATTTTTGTACATTCTTTTTATCCAACCATCTCTAGTAGCTGTATATAGCACACCCTTTCTGTTCACGCAAACATCCTCTGGTTGTTTCAATAATCCTTCTCCAAGTTTAATCACACTCTGCAGAAATTATAGTTAATTATGCACATATTATATTATCTTCAAACAAAACAACAAGCTTAAACTTAAACATATACTTAATTATGCCATCAGATGAGATTAGTTACCTGTAAATAGCTGTTTGTTGGGAGAAAATGAGCTGAAGAAGACGCTGGTGGCAACTCAAGTAAGTCTGGAGATATTGGTGAGAAGAAGAAGACTTCAAGCGTAAAAGCAAGTAAACAAGCTAGAAGGACGTATGAACATCTAGCTGCAGCTGCTGCTGGCACGAACACGCAGCACCTCCTACTCCTACGGCTGCCGGTATCCGAGGTTTGAGCCATAACCTTCAGTATGGAATATGATGAGTACAACTTGAACAGGATAATTTTATTTTATTTCTAATTGTGAAAACAATAAATTAGTGTGCAGCGTTTGCAGACTTATCGCAAAAGTAAGGACTTGGACAATCACGGTCATGGATACTGCCACGTAGACGAGAAGTGTAAATTGTATAATTATGCTAATTTCAATTATTGACTGTCACTGACTAAACAGGGAAGTGAGAACCATTTCTTTAAATAAACTAGGCACCCTCGTCGACTAACAACGGGCTGACTATTATGTCATAAAGAAAAATTTTCAAGAACATATTGAAGTCCAGGATAATCTTTTACATAAAATATTTACTAAAAGCAAAGGTTTTGCAAATGTTTTTGTGTCAACTTTTGTGTGTGATGCAAGCAATGATGTATTTGCTGTTTTTAAGTTCCTACATAAAGCCTCTGTTTCAAAGATTTAGATGTAAGATTGAGTTGGTCCAATACTGCTCCAAAGTCACGCTCTTGATTGTCGGAGTGAGGGTCCTGTAAGTCTTGAAAGTACGTGGGAAGTGGTCCAGGTAGTCCTGGAGGAGACAGAGATAAAGAGATATTGGGAATCTCTAGTGAATTATTGCATTCATTCATTCATTAATATTCGTTATCAGTTTATGTGGTTGTCGTTGGTGACAGCTTGCAATCTTATCAGCTTGAGATTTATCCGAAAACGTCATTATTCATTCTTTGGCTTATGGGTAGGTGAGAAGACGGTAATTCTGATAAAAGAATTAT
>CP135556.1:7425708-7465287 GCA_032402905.1 Khaya senegalensis | reverse complement strand
CGAGGTACGTTGAACCCACAGCAGCTCCGGATTGATAATAAGACTGTGGTGCCCTTTGAGGCATGTTGAACCCACAGCAGCTCCGTATTGATAGTAAGACTGTAGTGCCTTTCGAGGTATGTTGAACCCGCAGCAATTGAGAAATGATAATAAGAATCATGGTGCCCGCAGGGTATGTTGAACCCATGGTTGGAAGCGGCTATTTTCCATAGCGTCCTTGGGTACGTGCAACCCATGGTAGAACTAATTATCCTGTTGGTCTGAGGAACCCGGTGTGGGCGAATGACCATTGTATACATATATTGAAGTGTACGGTGGATATCATGACCACGATTCATAATTTACTTAATTATGATAAATCTATAAGGAAATGAATTCGTGTACCTATTAGATTCAAACTGCATGATAGAATACTTCTATCTGCTAAGAGTTGCTTGTGTTAGTGTGAACTGCAATGAGACAGTAACACGTTGTGTTTTATTTGATATGGGGACTGTCCTGATTTTCTTATGCAGGTAGGGCAGCTTATATGTATAGGTAAACTCTTGCCGAATTTCTATAAGAAATACTATTCATACAGCTATTCATGACCTCCCTTAGTATTCTGATTTTCATATGTAGCGGAGGGTCTAGGATTATCTTTAATTGCAGTCACAATCAGGTTTTTGTTATGACTGTAAATGGCGAAAATGGTTGAAGTCTGATTACACCGTGGCAAGTGTCAATTCTTTGAGAGGAAACTTAAGCTTGTAAAAACAGAGAGCTAGCATCAGCTTGAACAAGGGGAATTAGTATTTAAATAAGATAATGAGTAAGGCAATAAATAGGCTACCTCACTTCTAGTATATAGAATCATGTTTAGCTCACCGATATGTTGGTGAAATGAAAAGAATATGTGTGAATTCATAATAAGATTAAAGATCATGTGAGAAACTTGAGAATATTGTGGAAAAAGCGCATTGGACGTATTACAGGTTATTCGACATATTAGTTTGTATGTTTACTCCTATAGTTGAGAATACGGTAAGAATATGATGGTGCAGGAACTATGTTATGAATTTACATTGTATTGTCGATATACTTTAGTAAACAACTAGGATTAGATTGGTATATGTCCTTAGAATAGTATAGTCAATGTTTAATGTAGGTGAAAGAATTCCTAGTATGGAATAAAGAATGGAGGTCGTGTATTTGTGATTATAGTATAACTGTTAGGTTGTCTTGCTTCAGTGAAAATAAAGAGATAATATGAATATATGATAACATAGACTGGTAATGAACTAGTATTGAGATAATTGTGATACGTGGATCGGATATGCATGTTCCATCTCCCTCAGCTGGGCTTGTAAGCCAGTTTCTAATGGAGGTGTGACGTTAAGACTGTGGTACCCTGAAAGGTAGGTGGAATCCACAGCTGTCCTCCAAATGGCCCAGTGGCTTAGAGTAACGACCATGATCCATAATGTTCCTTAGTATAATCGATCATTTGTAAACGCAATAAAATTTCTATCACCAACCTTCCGGGAGTGGAAATGGCATACAGAAACAGTGTTATTATTTTACTAATCCCCTCGGTTGTATCTATATTTAAGTGTTTGAAATATTTGTATCCTATGTGGGTATTGATTGTGTGCCTAGGATATTTTGGTTATCTCGGGCCGAGTGTGTGATTGATACTGTGTGGTTATACTGGCTTCTAAGCAGTTCCTCTGTATGGGGCCGCGGCATTAGTCGTTATTTATACGAATAAGTACGTAATGATTTTATATGATCATGTAGGTGTTCGTTGATAAGAATAGAATTAGAATTTAAACGGACACAGGTGATAGCGTGATTCATTTAGATAAGATATTGATTGAGATTGCATTATCTGTATATGGTATATCATGAGGAGTGTTACTCTGATTGAGATATTTATACAGAATTCATAGATGATATAATATCTCGTGTACATTATTGAGCATATGCTTGTTGGAACATGTACATTGATATGTAGACATGCATTTACTTGTGTGTGTGTAATTGTATGAAATGGCCAAAATAAGTAGGGATTCAGGTAACATGCTCCTTCCTTTATTTAAGTATTGTATTATCTTACTGAGCCATGTGGTGTGCTCACCCCTTTGTGGGATTATTATTTTCAGGCGAATACGGCATAGCAGTAGCGGTTCCAGGGAGTGCAGTCGAGGCAAAAATTTTCGGGTGGGGCATAGTATATTTAAGATTTAGGCCATTGTTATGTAATTTTATTTCTGTGTACTCTGAAGTATTAATTTCATTAAAATGCATAACAATTCTTTAAAAAAATAATAATAATACTATTTTAGCTGTTACTATTTATGTGGTTATTTTTTATAAACTCTTTTGAATAAATGAAAACTTCGCTTCTCTATGAGAAAGCGTTGATTTTTGTCCTTTCGATAATTTCAATGTACTATATGCCACATGAATAGAAATGAAAGGAAGGGGGTGTTACATAAAAAGTATTATAATAATTGAAAATAATTAAAAATTAAAAATATAAAAGGAGAAATTAGTAGTGTAGGAAGTGAATTAATTAAATATAGATGTGAAATTATTATTCACTTTGGCACAGTATAAGGTGGCATAACATGCTTGATTTTGACCCTTCATGATTTTGTTTTGGCACCCAAGACTTCAAGCATTGGATCAAAAAAAAAAATCTCATACTAGTTAAGGAAAGGCAAAGCACTTATAAAGCATATCCTTAAACTCTACCCAAGCGATGTGGGATTTGGTGGATTTTATTGATAATTTTGTCCTTTGGATTTTAAGACACATTTCATGTGTATACCACCAAACATTCTTTTAAGAGACTACCTACTATTAAAGTGTAGTCCTAATTTTATTTATGTTGAATATTTTGTGTATTTTAAAATGCACAATATCTTAATAAAGTGACTATTATATATATATATATATATATATATATATGCATATATATTAATATATATTTAATTCTAAAAATTAGATCACTATTGACCTTGATTTGCAATAGGATATTATCCTAAAATGGTTGAATCTTTTCTTAAGGATAATAATTTTAGCATGCCTTCGCCTCTTGATATAATGTTATAAATTATAATGTTTTTTTTTTTTTTTGTTAACATCCATCATCTTAAAAACTCCAACAATCTCAAGTAAATAATTATTTTAATGGCTAATTAGTCCAATCAATCTTTAGATTTGATAAAGAAGAAGAAAGTTGTTGATATCGATGGTGGTGCATATAGAATGTAACATCCTAAAAATTCAAGTATTTAGTGGACCTTTTATTATAATTATATTGAAATGTATATGAAAAAAGTGTTAGATTAGAGGAAAAATATAGAAGAGAAGTTTTAGAAACCCGTTTGGACGAAAATTAGGTTAAAACGAATACTATTGATAAAAAAGGGTAAAATCATCATTTTGATAAAGTTTCAATTGACCAAGTGAGATATTGAAGATGTAAATTAGTATAATAAAACATGTTAGAAGGAAAAACAGATTTTATAACCCTAAAAATGTTAAAATTACTATTTTGAACGAAAAGAGATAATTTTACTAAAATGGGCAAAATAGCCATTATGCTAAGGGTCGGAAGGACTTTACTAGATTTCAATAATCCAAAACTCTTGTAAATATTGTAAATAAGAAGTAGAAAAAAATATAATCGAATTCAAAGGTGATTTGATAAGGAAACTACTAAAAACTAACGTAAATGATACATTTTTACGCCATAAGGGTAAAATGATCATTTCATAAAGAATTTGCGAGTTTTGTGTCATTGAAATCTGATGACCTAAAATAAAATAATGTGAAAATAACCTTAGTTCTTTCATAAATTATGTTATGGTTTGAATGATATTTTAAAAAGTTTAGAGACTAAATACAATTTTAAAAAGTTTATAAAAAATCTCATTATTTATTGTTTTAAAATTGAAAATTATTCATTTTCTTCTTCCTCTTATTGTTGACTTCTCATCCATCTCTCTTCTCTTTAATTTTCTTCTTTAATTCATCAAATTCATAAGAAAATGTTTGGATTTTAGATTTGTTCAAGAAGGATAGATCACCAAGGTAAACTCTTTCTTTTGACATAATTTATGCATGATTTTATAGTAGAAAAATTTATAAGTTTTGAGCTTGATGAGCTTTAATGGTGAAAATATGTAGAAAAGGGAGAAAGGAAGTAGTTAGTAGTGAAAATTTGAAGTTAATGGTTGATTAATGTAAGAAACATTAAACCCTCATTTTTTCTACTTTAGGGTTTTGTAAATTGGTGATAATTGAATAATTTTATATGGGTATGATGTAGAATTGGTGTAATCTAATTGATTGATGATGTTATTTGCATTAAAAAAAAAATTAATGTGTAAGCTTTGAAAAATTCGACCACATGAGAAATGGTTGCTTTGAATTGTATTTTTGGTGGTTTAGTTGTTAATTGATATAAATGAGCATAGAGGATGAAGATTTATAAGTTAATGTTAAAAAAAATTTGATTATAAAGGCAAGTATATATTCGGTCACCTTAGAGTTTTAGTATTCTAAATTATTTTATTTTATGTATAATATCTATCCTTGGTTGTATGTATGTTGTGAGTATTTGAGAGTAAAAAGAAATTAATTATAAAGGATAAAATAGAAGAAATTGAAAAAATGTGTAATGAGAGAGGTTCGACCCTTATGCTTAGAAGTGTGATGTATTAGTTTTTGATATATTTTATGTTGTATATATATGCATAAATATATTAAGAAATAAATGAAATTGGTAGGGAATGATTTGGATATATAAAATAGAATAAATTTGAAAAAAGAGCAAAATTATCCATTTTGGATACTGTTTATCAAGGTCTAAAAATAATAAAATTTGATAAGTTTTTATATTAGAAATTGTTATGCATGGGTTCATCGTAAGACTAGCAGTACTAAGCCACAAAAATATATTCCAATCCGGACATATAATTACACCATAATACTATCAAGATAAAGATACGAGAATATATTTCAGTCCAAACACATGGATACACCATATCACTATCAATACAAAACCACGAAAATATATTTCAATCAGTTCTCATGTAATATTAATACATGCAATCCTAACATGTCATCACAAATCAAACTATACTTAATACCTTACTACGGCATAATAATTACAACACACTAACATATACACACAGATTCATCCGGATAATATTGCACAACTAACAAGTACAGCATCTACTCAATCATCCAATCACACGGGCATAATTACATATGCATATATAAACATACATACCCTATAAATATATATATATATATATATATATACAAACATGATACGTACAATATTGTATATATATTTTAGAATACTTAATGTAGCACACTGCAGATCGACAGGAAATAGTATTATGCTTATAACCTATATATATATATATATATATATATATATAAAACACGGATGCTAACACTTCTAATTGCACAATCATGCCCATCCTCCGTCAATGAGACTTTTTTATAATGCAAACCAATGTTATGATACGCATTCATATAATTACAAGCATTACAAATATTAAAGTCTATTTTTCACAATTTAAATATCATATTATCTTACTTCCAGACACCCGGTGCACACACGGATGACGAAAAACAGTCCCGAAGAGGATACACACATTTCAAATACTCCTCTACGCTACGATATTTTCTTGAAAAATGTGTCAATTACTGTTTACAGACACTATTTATATACTATTCACAAGCATTATTTAACCCACAAAATTTTGGTTTTCATTTCACAAACGGAACATACCATCACAAACCTTGCAATGTTAGGATACTATCCATGGTATCCATATGTCACAAAACATAGATTTAGGCATTCAAAATCACCAAAAACTATAAATATTTTTATTTCAGGATTCTTACTTTGGACTCTCAAATCATCATCAAAACACAATTCAAATCGAGATCTAAAAATACCGTGTTGAAGTATGAGTGTCGAAAAACACATTGATCGGTTTGGATTCCACCGAAATAGTACAGATCTCCAAAAATCTTGCCGGAAAGATAGCCCGACGATCAGCCACCCCATGTCGGAATCTGGTGGCTGGATGTTAGATATGGGCACATCACCATGAAGAGGGTGATGAGACGGTGCCAAATGCACTGGCGGCGACGGTCAACTTGTTGTGCACCGCCGTGAATCGACGATCAAACTTCACGTTGGCAGGGATTCCGACAGTGCATGGCAGTGGCGATCGTGGCAGGGTTTGCGGCACTACACTCGCAACAGCCCGGCGGTCCTCCACTCACCAGCGATGAGGTGATCTAAGCTCTGGTGATGAAAGTTATTATTTATAGGAGAGAGAGACGTGGGAAGGAGAGAGAGAGAGAAAGGAAAGGAAAAAAGTAAAGTTGTGATGTCGAGTTTTCCGACCCCGTCCCACTTATATAGTTGCACGCGCACGACGAGAAATTACATATTTTCGCTTCAGTCGTCAGATTTTTGATACTGGTAATAAAATACTGTATTTTTTACTCACATAGTGCACTGTCTCAAATGCAAGCCAACTTTCTCTCTTATCAAAACTCTCAAAAATACTGTAATACAATTTCGTGACAGGATTCTAAAAGTATACGAATTTCAAGATGTTATATTATAGACAATTACTTTGATCTAAACACATAATGTTTAGTTATATAATGTTTACATTGAACGTTTCCAAAATAGGATTTAGCCACATAACAATTTACAATATTTTTATATATATGATATATTATCCATATATAATTTGTTTGGTTATGTAAAAAGTTATTCATTGTGGTTTAGTAAAGCCTAATACTAAATATATTTAAATTTTCTATGTTATTAATACTGTAAAAAATAATCGAACATTATTATAAAAATAAACTTCCTAGTTATCAAATAATATATTTAATAATATAATATTAATATGGTTCATTTGAATTTTAGAGAAAAAGAATTTGGATTTTTCTTTTCAAAGTGTTGGTTTTATGTGTTGGAAAAACTTTTTTCAAATGAGTATTAAGATTAAGTGTAGTTTCTTTAAACTATTATAATTGAAATTTAATATTAATTGTAAAATTCCATCCATAGTAGTTACATTATATTAGTTTGGCAAAACCTCCCTTATAAGATGGCCTTTCTTGCTCATCACATACCTGTTCAAAAAGATTTTAAACCATTCCAAATTAAATTTCAATTCAAATAACTTCTATCCACAAAAATTAATGTGCCAATGGATACATTGTACTAATAGAAATAACAACATATATAGTTAACAAATTCAATTGTCATGAAGGAACAATAAAAAAAATAAGTTCTATTGGTTCATAGAAAAGTCTGCCATATAATAAATTGTTCTACAGAACAAAAATAATTATAATGTTACAAAATAATAACTACTCATTTGGTTCATGATACCCTAGATTATGGCATCTTGTATGATTATGCCCATGTTATTTACATTGTGAATATCTTTGAATTACTTCCAATTCTCTTGTAGAAGGGATGTGTTGGTTTCTCGGTCGATCAGTTGGAACACAACCTAAGAAGCACAATAAAATGGTCTATCAATTGGAACATAAACCAAGCACCATGAAGAAATACAAAAAATTAGTGATCCTCGTTTATTTATAGATGTATAATTGTACCAAGAATATTTTATTTTAAAATATAGCAAAACTATGGGAATAATTTGAAAGACTTAGTTGGATCCCCACACGCAAATTCATGTGTATCTTCAGGTGCTAGCCATTCCAAATATATGATGTATGTCATCTCAGATATTTATTAGAGGGTAAATCTTGTTAGGATCTTAAAACATATTTATAAAATATTCACTAATAAGCCTACTACTAGTCACTTTGATAAGTATAAACTATCTCAATCCATTTAACCAATTAATATTATCCATTTGCATATATGTTCATGGCTCAAACTCACCATTTACATTCATCAACCACACATTTTGCTTCAAATTAATCTGATATGGACCTATAAACCTTGAATTAGAAGTGTTTCTTTAACGCCATCATACTTTAAACTTGACAATGCATTCTATACTCAAGAAAATGATGATAGAATTAAGGTTAGAACAAAAAGAACTTGATGGCCTCGGCATGCTTACCTTGAAACCCCACATAACCCACATTCGTAAGTGCATTGGTATCCTCTTTACAATAGTTCATAATAGGGATCCTAACTTTGCCGCAAGGAATTTCTTTAAGAATACTTAGTTTATTGTCAAAAAAATCATGTATGGAGTCCTCTTTATACTAATATGGAGAATACTCTTCATAAGGTGCAGGATTTTCATATTGTAATGGTGAATGGACATACTCTATAGAAGCTATGTGTATGCCATGTGTAAATTATTTGCACCTCCAGAAATAAACAAAAAGCAGTAAGTGGACTTCTAAATTGTCATATTGTAAATAAAGAATGCAAGACAATCTGTAATCATTAAAAATAATTTTCTCTGTAATGATGTATAGGGAACAACACTTTCTTATTTGAGTAATTATAATACTATTCATAAAAGTAAATAAGTTAGAGTCATCTATAATATTCACATAGTAAAATGAGCCAATACCAATATATTTCATAATCATTCTGATTTTAATATTGAAAATTGTTAAGTGTGACATTCGGATATAGATAAACCTTAATCTTTATTATCTCTTGTCCCTGAAAATATTTTATGAAATTGTTGGAAGGAGACCAGGTGAAAATTGCGTAAACTGATTATTTTGTCGGGTAGGGGCAAAATAATTTTTTCACTCAAAATTGAGACCAAGGAAGTTTTGATCACATAAATAAGTTTTAGAACTTCATAAATATCATGTTGGTAAGTTTAACTTCAATTCGAGACACAGTTGGTATATTTTTGCGAAGTTGAGAACAGAAAAGGCAAAATCATCATTTTAATAAAGTTTTAATTAACCAAAGTAGATATTAAGGATGTAAATTAGTATAATAGAGCGTGTTAGAAGGAAAGATAGATTTTATAACCCTAGAAATGTCAAAATTACTATGTTCGATAAAAATAGACAATTTGGCTAAAAAGGACAAAATAGTCATTACATGAAGGGTCGAAAGGACTCCGCCAAACCCAGAACTCTTGTAAATATTGTAAATAAGATGTAGAAAAAAACATAATTGAATTTGAATATAAATTTCTTTAGAAATGATGAAAAAAGACCGAAATGACAAATTCTTTTTATTAGGGGTAAAATGATCTTTTCATAAAAAATTTGAAGAAAAAGTGAGAATTAAAACTGATGGACTAAAGTGAAAGAATATAAAAATAGTTTAGATAATCTCATAATTTTTTTGAGTTAAATGCAAGTTTTAAAAAGTTATTGGGTAAGATTGTTTGACTTTTCAAAATTAAAATAAATCAACTTCTTTCTTTTCCCTTACCGTGAGTTATTCCTTCCTTTCTCTTCCAAATTTTTTAAAAAAAATCAAGCAAAATCTCACAGTCCATCCTATTAAACGCATTACCGCAGAAGAAAAAATTGTTTTATGCGTCGAAAGTTTTAATTTAATGGTAACAGTTCTTGATTTCACTAAATTTTAATTTATGAATTTGTTGAAAAATAGTTTTGATGGTGGTTTTATGATTTTAAATGATGATTTAGGTGGTTTTATGATGTTAAAAGGTTTACTCAAGTATTTGACATACTTTGAAAGCAAAGAAATATAATTTTTTTTAATGAAATTTGTGATTAGTGGCTGATTTGTGTAAGAATGGATTTAGGAATGGTGTTTAGATGAGATTGGGTATAGGATAATGTTAAAATAAAAGAAAATTAGAAAAAGAGGCAAAATGATAAATTTGAATATTGTTTATTGAGCTTCTAAATGATTAATTTTAATACGTTATGATATATTTTAATATGTATAGGTGTGTTAGAGAATGAATGAAATTAATAGGAATTAATTTGGATGTGTAAAATGGAAGAAAATTAGAAAGATGGATAAGACGACAAATTTGGATCTTGTTCATTATGCCTTAGTTGATGGTTTTTTTTATGATTATGTGTTAATAATTATATGGTAAAGTAATGAAATTGATAGGAATTGATTTGGTTAATTAAAATGGAAGGAAAATGAAAAAGGGTAAAATGAAAATTTTAACTACTATTCGATAACCTTAATTACTATTTTTACTATATATTTATATGTTTAAAAGTGTGTTGTGAAATATTAGAAATAGTAACATTTGAGTTGGATGGATAAGATGAGAAAAAATTAAAGAAAGGGTAAAATGATAATTTTGGTTACTATTATAGAGATTTAGAAGTTTTGATGTGTTATGTATATATAATACTTTATATGGCTTGTTGGAATGCATAAAAGAATTGTTATTATGGCTGTGTGATCGAAGTGTGATTAATAAAATTTAAAATAGGTTGTAGTATTTCTAACATTGCACGTTAGTTGTCATAATAATTATAGTAGTTATAATTATTATAGAAATTTTCTTTATTAGTGAATGATGCGTTGATGTGGTTATCCATTAATGTTGGATAGTTATGCGATATGTTTATCGTGATGGTAAAAATTATAATTATGACAAATAAATTCCAGTGAATCTAGCATACTGGGTATTTGTAAGTGTATGTGATTATGAAAGTGTTATAGATTTTTGGTTAAGTATTACTATCTGCAAGTGCATTATGTATTCATTATGTGAACAAATTTCATATGTGCATGAAAATCGAGATGTGGACACTGCTTATCATTTCAATGTGTATAGTTGTGCATATGTGGTATTTATTGTGCATAGTTTGAGTGTACAATAGTTTTCGAAAAATAAATGCATGGCTTTGGGTCATGTGATATTAATTGTATGGCTACATTAGTTATGGATTCAAATATTCAAATACCATTCACACCCGTTGACTTTGTTATAGTCAGATTATATGATCAATCATATGTAAAATATACGCTCAGCCTGGTAGACAAATAGTGTGAATGGATGAGGGTTGGGCAGATTTACTTTGTAGCCACGATCCATAACTGTGTTAGCATGACTAGTCATATGTTTATCAGTAATTTGTTGAAAATGTTATGTGATATTGATTCCGAAATACATATAGACTTATTTTTATTTTATACAGTAAATATGAGCATTATGTAAATAGTGATACAAAGTGTATGATCGAAGTGTATTTATATCCTTAGATTATGTTAAGGCGATATGAGTTTAATAGCCTTTACGTCATCAATATCGCATAGCATATATGGCAGTGGAACGAATTCTGTACTAGAATATCATGTTTCTGTACTAGAATATCATGTTTCTTTACTGAGTTATTTCACTCACCCTTTGTGGATTGTAGTTTTACAAGTAATGTAGCATCGCGGGGCTAGTATCTCGATGATAAAAGATATTTTTGGTGTTAATGCATAATTATGCGCGCGCGTGTGTGTGTGTGTGTGTGTGTTAATACAGTGAACTTGTATTTTTAGGTTACATACTATAAATTATGTGTATAACTAGAATATTATACATATCCAGCTTCTGTATAAATATGTATCAATTATTTTGGTTATAAATGTGTTCTTTAACTTAAATTAAATTTAAATTATTTTCTAATACTTGATTCATGATATATATATATATATGATTATTATTTTTAAATAGAGTGCGTACTATTAAGTGCCATGCTGCATCCTAAAAGTGGTTGCATATGCATACGTAAATACTAAAGACAATACTCAATATATGCATTGAGTGAAAATAATGGTATGAACATAATTAGTAACATATTTAGGTAGTATGTAATTGTATAATTAAATATAAGTGTGTGGGTGTGTTTAAAGGTATACCACATTGATATACCATTAGATTATCTATTATATTAATGCATAACCTCTGGTACGCACTCTATCGATATTGACGAATGTTTTATTTAAAATAAATTATATTTTAATTAATAGTTATGTGTAAATATATATATATATATATCTTTATGTTTTAAAAAAAAAATCAAATTTTATCTTTTCTAGTTGATTTTAAATATAAGAATATTACATTAAATTAACGTAAATACAATTATATATTATATCTATTAGTTGTTAATAGTTGATGTTCTTTGATATAGCTAAAAATGGAATCATTCCATCAATGTACTACTCAAAATTATAATTTGATACTCATGATCCTTCATGATGAATAAAAATCATTAAAAATTCAGCGAGATTTGCATACAAAAATTAAAAATTATATTAGTTAATTAATTTAAATTTATTTCATAATAATTTAATAAATAAAATAATTGATAAAGTATATAAACTTAATTAAATATTAACAAATTATTAAGTTTCCATTAACTATTTAACTAATATTAAATTTATATAAAATAATCATTAATTAAAATACAAATAATTAAATATATAAGCAATTATTTAATAATAATAAATAACAAATTATTAACTAAATAATAATAAATAATTAATTATATAAATTATTAAAATTAGTAATTATATGTTAATTAAATATTAGAAATAATTGTAATAACTAATACTTACAAATTTTCAAACGATATTATGAATTCTTGTAATTTAGTTATTATTAATAAGTATCAATTATTACTTTAAATATTTATTAAATATTAATTAGTAAACTATTGTTAATCACTACTAAATTTATTTTGTAATTATTTAATATTAATTATTCTTATAATTTGAGCTACGATTAAGCATTAAATGTTGCAATTGTCACTTTTATGTTGCAGTCATAATTTCATCCAAAAAAGTAAACAATTTAATTTAAATATATAATTAATAAATAATTAATTAAATATAATTAGACATATAAAATATTAATTAATTATTAACTAACTATTACATTATTAATTAAGGATTATAGAAACTGCACAATTAATTATTAATCAATTATTACTTTAAATATTTATTAAATGTATAGTAAATATTAATTGATTTTGAGCATAAGGGAGTCGCGATTGCAGCTTTTATGCTGTGGTTGGCTGCGATCAGAGCATTTATGAACAATCGTAAATTTATTAAATAATTATTTAATAAAATTAATAAATAATAAATATACAATTAATAAATAAAATATTTTATAAAATATAAATAATTGATTAATGAATTATTAACTAAATATTGGCAAATAATTAGTTACATAAATATTAATATTACTAATAATATTAATTAAATACTATGAAGTCTAATAATTATATTATTATTAATATTTATTTAATATTATATTACTTATGAATTATATTATTTTATTATTAAATGTATTTAAATGAATGTTAAGGTAAAAAAGACTGTAATTGCAAACTATGGTCGCATTAAATTGTTGCAACTAAGGAATGCATGTCATGCCTCGACTTGAAGGCTGCTATAACAACCATCGTGCACTTTTGAAATACACCCTATTAACATAAAACGTACTTCGAGAGCTTGCTAGACCTTTAAGAATTATATATTCTATTCACATAATTTAAAATATATACATACAATTATATTTAAAATCACTTATAATATAAGTACTTATAAAAATATTAAAAATAAATAAATAAAATATTTAAATTTTAAATAATATTGAAAGTAAATTACAAAATATTAAAATACTAAATGAAACTATTTTGTCAGTAGACTCTAAGAAATATAAGATAAGTCGAGAAGCCTATACTAATAAAAATATAATAATAACTTTGTCTACCTTTATAGCGACATAATAATTATAAAACTTAACTTAAATGGACAAAGTGAAGGAATAAGTATAAAATATACTTAACAAGTAAACCATAAGTAATATAAACTCATGAGATTAAAGGTATCAGGATATTAAAATAATTATAAAATAATGATAATTTATTAAGCAAATCTCACATTATTTTGAAACCAATTATGCAACTAAAATCATATTGTAAAATGGGTATCTAGGCCAGTATTTATTTCCTTTATAAATGATTGAACTTGCCTATTCATTCTTCAGTTGTCACCTTGATTGAGATAGACATTTAAGACTTTCAATGAGTTTTATTGTACTAAAAATCATACAATAATTAAATTATTAAATTGTATACATAAATATATATATATATATGTATAGAATTAATTCATATTTAGTTTACAAAATCAATTTCTGAAAATTCTTTTGTCAAATCATGGCCTGACTCATTAGCATTAGCCCAAGTACTCACAAAGTAACAATAGTGGCATCCTTGCATTAGCTAATTAAGTAGGCTCTAGAACAACATTCTTCCTCATACCAACTCTATTTAATACCCAATCACCTATACGGTTTCAACCAATGTCCATTTATAGGCTACTTCCTATAGTATTACAGCAACATTAATATATCACTAATAAATATAGCTTATAAGACAAATTTTTTAACACACAGAAATATGACCCAAAGGCCATTTCAATAACTCATAATCATAAATATGCAAAGTAATAATGAACAATCAATCTACAAACCTTATTTAATATTAAATCATTTATATATACTAATATAGCATCCAAATAAGTCAAAAAAAATTAAAATTTATTAAATCAAAGCACACAATTCAAAACAATTTTCTAATAAATCAAACATTACACATAATTCACTCATAATTTAAGAGAAGGTCTACACTTTTCTACTAGTCCTCCCGAAGTGCCAGCATCTATAAAATACAATATATATTTCTATTAAAACTTAAATTCTACTAAAATATTCATCTATCCCAATATGAAATATGTATGCATGATAAACATAAATCTCTAAGTTGACATATAAATCCATACTTGAATTTATACAAAATCATTTACATAAATTAGTATGGCTTTTAGTTAAAATCATCTTTTAAGGGTAGTTTGGTAATTCTAAAAATATTAGGATTGAAATTTTGAAGAGTATTCTCTTTAGAAAATAAACTAGACTCACTAAATTTTTTAATAATTTTTAAACCACCAAATGTGAAAATTTAAAAGTGACTTACAAAATTAGGGAAACAAATTGTTCTGCACCAAGGCTTGCTATAGTACCTCTGCTACATTATTTGCTACAGTAATTTTATGTATTTAGAAAATAAAAGTGCCAGGCCACAGTACCCAATCAAATTTTTGAACATTAAAAATATGAAAAAAATAAGAAATGTAGATTTTTAACAAAGCAAATGAACTTTAAATTTGTCCCATAAGTACTTGTTGAAAATTTTTTAAGAATATTACAATTTTGCCTCAAATAGAGTTTACTTAAAAATGTTGTTATTTTTGGTAAAACCAAGAAAACAATAAGGGGTCAAGGTTAGCAAAAATTTGTTTCATTCCATATCAATGCCAAATTCTACCATTTTCAAATCAGTTTGAAGTTAAACTTTAAATCTAACTTCTAAACATAAAAAAACGACTATTCTAAAGCCTAAATCAAGGCTCAAAGAACATTTCAATTTAAAATTTGACTTAACTCTATTGTAAATCCATATGAACACAAAACCGAAAACACTTGCCATTTAACTAATTTCCATAAAGCAAAATCCCATGGCAAGATTTTCTTATTCACACACAACTCATAATCACCTCTAACATCATAATTAAGTTCACAATTTGAAAACCAATCCATACTACATAAACACCCATTTTAACATTTATCTAAAATGACTAAAAAATAGAATTTAAAACATTTATAAGCTTACAAATCTTACCCAACTCAATGGAAACTTTGAAAATTTATAAAGAATTGTTGGATTGAACTTGTCCAAATTAAACTTTCAAAAACTAATGAAATTTCTAAATAAAGAGAGTGAAATCTCTAGAAGAAAAAGATGGATAAGTGAGGAAAATTTGAGAGACTAATTTCGTGAAAAATTTGAAAAAAAAATTATAGGAATTAATGAGGCTTAAATGAGTAAAAGATGAGACAAAAAAAAAGAGAAAATTTACAAGAAAGAGAGATGAACGGCCACGTAAGGGAGAAGAACAAGAAATTTTAGGGTTTTATGGTTGTTGGGTCATTTTGACAAAAAAGCACTTCTCTTTTTTTTTAAATTTCAAAAATGTCATTTCTTATTTATGCACTGAAAATAATTAAATAAGTAGATAAATAAATAAAAATTTAAACTCATAAAAATAAATAATAAGTCTTGATAATATGTCAACTAGTTATGAAATGTGTGCATGCATGAAAATGCAATCTAAATGCAAAAAAAACTAAAGTACTACAAGGTCCGAAGAACAAATTCTACAATGCCACACTTAAATCCTCTCTTCAATAGTAGCGAAATGCTCTCCCTGATCGCTACCTTTTATTGCCTTTATCTCTCAAGCTCTTAAGTTTTTTGGCAAAGTTTTCTCCCCCAGTTTCTCAATGATCACAATAACTAGTCAATACCTAAATTTCTCTTGTGAGCTGACAATGCTTGTGTGTCATCTAATCAATACTGAGTATTTCATGTATCGTTGCCCAATATTCACTATAATTTTTTTTTTTCTAATAATATGACTCAAAAATAACACACCTAATGCTCTATTAAATGTAAACTTAAATTTTGTAAGCGTTGATAAATAAAAAATTCACCTTTGTCTTGATACTGTCCTAGATTTAAGGACAAAGGTTGAAAGAAAATTAATTTCAAACTAAAACTAAAAGTGAAAGTGAAAGTGAAAGATGAGAGAAGAAAAAAATTGTCATTTAAAATGATTGGTTATAAAAGCAGAATTGACAAAATATTGTGAACTTGACTATTTTAGTGAGGTTTTTAAATGTTGACTACTTTGGTAAACACCTTTAAAAGGCTATTTTGAAAATTTTTCCTTATTACTAGTATCATTATCATTATTAACATGACAAAGGTTGTGTCTTTAGAAAGATATTGTTTCTAAAGGTTGTGTCTTCAAAAAGATCAGGTTTCTTAACTATCTATCCATCTTCTAATATTTACGCAGTATATGACCCAATAATAACTTTCTTTTTATCTACATTATCATCTTTAATCTCTCTACTTCTACAACGTTAACCATAAAATTAACATTTTCTTTTATTTGCATTTACATTTACCCTTCATGTACTAGTACTATTGCTTTATTGTTCTTTGTTGTTTTAATTTATGCTGCAAAACTTGCCTTCAACCTTTTTTTTTTCTTTTGTTTCTGGACTTAGTAATTTTTCTTATGAACATGAATAATTACTACCCCTACTATTGCCACAATCTTTTCATTTTATCATTCATACCTAACATTACTTGGTCGTTTCTTCTTTGTCCTTTACTTTGTTATAGCTATTTCTATTTTCACTTCTACAACTACTACTACTTCGACTACTAATCTTTATTGTGTCATGGTCTCATTTCAATTTTTTATGTGGTAAAGTGAATACAAAACATTTTCACAGGCAATAACCTAAAATTCAAGTTTTCTAAATCCTTTTCTTCAATTCCTTTGTTGCCACCACCCCATCCAAAATCCCCACCAAAGTATCCAAATTTGTATAGAAAGTGCCGAAAAACCACTAAGGTTTAGGTCTTTCAAAGAGACAAATGCGAACTATAAAAATATCAAACTTAAAACTCCAAGAATTAATCTTGAGATCACAAGAATAAATCTTGAAACTTAACAACTTAAATCAAAATTCAAGCTCTAAGAAAGTTAAAATTCATATTAAAGAATCTTGACCTAATAATTAAGGGAATCAAAAACCAAAAGTAAAAACTTTGACCCAATAATTCACTAATTACAAACCAAATATGTGTGTGTGTGTGTGTGTGTGTGTGTGTGTGTGTGTGTAAAGGTTTGAATGCTATAAAAGAAATTTCTTGATAAATTCATAAAATATTTTGAAGAACCAAATAAAAGAGTGATTCTCACAATTTTAATTGAATAAAATTAATATCATTTTGTAATCTTGTTTAAGCCACGTATTTAAGACTTACAATTAAATTCTAAAATAACTAGGAATAAAAGTACTAAAATAAATAAAAATAATAATTAATTAATAGATATGCTTATATGGCATTCTTAAACACACTAAAAGAAGAAAATACATAACAACCTAACTGAAATCACAAATACATATTTTGAACAAATTACAATTCATTTTTATCCTTATAATTAATCCAATTAGCATATACAAAGAATTCTTGTGAATTTGTTGTTGTTGATTCTCATCAAAGAGATTGGTTTTCTTAATGTGGGTTTTAGTCTATTTATGCTTCCCTTTTTTTTATTTAACAATTAATGAAATTTCACCAACAATCACTTGGAAAGAAAGTGTTATAGGTGGA
The DNA here is from genome assembly GCA_032402905.1 of Khaya senegalensis. NCBI lineage: Eukaryota > Viridiplantae > Streptophyta > Magnoliopsida > Sapindales > Meliaceae > Khaya > Khaya senegalensis. The sequence continues at coordinate 7,447,026 of CP135556.1, read as the reverse complement.
AATTGTAAACGAGTTCTTTTTTCTTTTTTTACCTTTGCAAAGAGTTTCAATGCAATGCCTTAAACAATTTATAGAAATTTTAGCAAAAATTCATCTTATGAAATGGATATTTCTTTACAATTAAAACTTGTAAATAACATTCTAATATTTCTAAAAGTATTTAGTTTCACCAACTACCTCCCAATATCAAATGTAATAATGCATGTAATAACTAAAAGCTAACTCTCTCATATTGCCCATCTGTCTGAGGATGATAAGTTGTACTAAATTTTAACTAAGCACCAATAGTCTTTTGCAAGCTCTTCCAAAATTAGGATGTAAATTTTGAATATCTATCTGAAATGATAGACAAAGGAACTCATGCAATTACACTATCTATTACACATATAATTTACTTAATATAAAACTAAAAAGAAAAGCACATTTTAAAAAGACTTCTAAGGAATTTGTAGATTGAACAGGTAAAAAGAAAGCAGATTTGGTTAATCTACCAATAATTACCCATATATTATCATAACTACTTTGAGTTTTAGATAATCCTCTTACAAAATTCATTGTCATTTCCATTCAAACACTAAAAAAGATTGAAGTAACCCAGCTAGTTTCTAATGCCCTGCTTTCACCTGTTGACACACTAAACACTTAGCCACAAATTCTCTCACATCTTTCTTCGTTCCATTCCACCAAAAATATTTTTGCACATTTTAATACATTTTTGTACCATCAGGATTTATAGTAATTTTGATTTGTAAGCCTTATTCAAAGAATCCTTTATAAGAGATTCAATATATAATACAAATACTATACCTGCAAACCTCAAACCATTAAAGGAATCAATTGACCATTCTTCCATTGTATCATCTTTCTCTAATTTAGCACGCACAGATTCAGTTTTTGGATCACTTTGTTGTGTTAGAATCACCCAATGGAGAACAATAGATTATGTTACTAAGTTAAATAACCAAACTTGATGTTCTGCTTCACCAACCCTTAACTCAAATTCCTGTAAATAGTTATAGATTTTTCACTTGTGACAAAAAAAATTTGCTAGCATTCCCTACAATTTTTAACTTAACACATCTACAACTATATTAGTTTTATCAAGATGATACTATTCAGTAAAATAATAATATTCTAAATATTCCATCCACTTAATCTAACTTAAATTAAGCTCCTTTTGGGTGAATAAATGTCAAAGACTTTTATGATCTGAAAACACCTCAAATCTCTCGTTGTACAAGTAATGCCTTTATAAGTTTAATACAAATACAATAATAGTAAGTTTTAACTCATGTGTAGGATAATTATGCTTGTGCGATTTGAGTTGGCGTGAACCATACATTACCACTTTTCTTAACTACATTATAACACAATCAAACTTATACGTAAAACATCATAGTAAATTATGCATTCAATTCGTGCTTAAGAACAATTAAAATTAGAGCTAGGGTCAAATGTTTTCTCAATTCTACAGACACATGCTCAACTTCATCACTGCAGGCAAACTTCACCCTCTTTCTAGTCAAATGAGTCAAAAGTGTCGCTATTCAAAAGAAATCCTTTATAAATATGCAGTGATATCCTCCTAAATGTAGGAAACTTTGAATTTCAATTACTCTTTGATCTACTCCAATTTAACACTACCTCAATTTTAATAGGATCAATAGAAATTCATTCTTAAGATACCATATGCCTAAAAAATTTGACTTCATTCAACCAATACTCACTTTGTTTTGTATATAACTAAAGCTCCCTTAACACTTACAAAGCAATGCGTAAATGCTACCCATGCTCTTCCTTTAACTCATAGTAAATTAAAATATCATTTACAAACATCACTATAAATTCATCAAGATAAGGATTAAAAATCCTATGCATTAAATCCATTAATATTATAGGGCATTTGTTAGTTCAAATGGCATCATTACAAACTCAAAATATCCCTACCTAATACAAAAAAATATTCTTCAAAATATCTTCATCTCTAACTTATAATTGATGGTAGCCAGATTGTAAGTTAATCTTTGGGCCGCACAATTGTTCAAATAAATCATCTATTATAAGTAATGGATATTTATTCTTTATAGTCACTCGATTTATCTATCTATAATCCACATATTACCTCAAACTACCATCCATCTTTTTAGCAAATAAAACATGTACATCCCAAAGGGAAGCAATAGGTTAGATAAACCCTTTTACTTATAAATCTTGCAATTAAGCTTTCAACTCTTTTAATTTTATTGGAACCATTATATATGGAGTTATAAAGATAGGTACAATACCTGGATAAGTATCAATTGGAAAATCTACATCTCCCCCAGGTGGTAACCTAAGTAAATCTTCAAAGGACACATCCAAAAACTCATTGATTACAAAAATAGATTGGGTTTTTGAATTATTAAGATCATGACTCATTAAACTAGCTATTCATTTCAAGTAATCTTTGTGATTTTTATAACTAGCATAATAACAATAAGGACTATCCCTTCCTCTTCCAAAAATATAAAATCTCTCACCATGAGGAAGATTAATATTTACCATTTTTTCTCTAACAATTTATAATAACACTAAAACACAACAATCAATCCATCACAAATATCACATCATAATTCACCACTTGTATCACAACCAACCTAAAGGATATTTTATAACTACCCATATCAATCTTACAATTTTAAGATATCCTAGCAAGATTTATACCACATTTAATAGGTATTTTTACTACAACATATGCTCTAATGGTTTAGTTTCTAGGTCTAAAGAAGATAAAAGTTTCAAAAATATAATGCATAAAAAGTTTCAAAAATATAATGCATAACACTATAATCAAATAATACTTTAACCCAAGTATCAAATAATAAAAAAAATATACCTTCTACCATTGTAAGGTGAAGTTCATTCATATTCAGAGTAATTGCATAGGCTCTACCTTGAGCCTTAAGTCTACAACGCCCTTGTTATAGTTGCCTACTTTATTGAGTCTATTATGGCACTACTTGACTATTTCTTTGATCAAAACTTGCCACTTCACTCAGTGCCCACCTTAAAAGTGGACACATATTCCAACAATAACCTTATTCTCCACACTCATAACAAACCCCTGAATTTTATCTTGAGGGCTTTCTTGATTAGGGCAATTACTTGGTTCTGTATTTGCCTTAAATGCAGACGTATATTCCAATGATGCTTTGGTTTCCCACATTCATAACAAACACTAGATGCATTATAAGGACTTCGATTATCTTGAACAAGAAATTGCACTCATTTTTCTCTTTTCTCCTTATTCAGAAAGTTTCTGATTTGAACTCTATTTCTTAAGCTCCAATTTTCGTTTAATCTCATCTCCATATTGTTTTATCATTAAAGCTTTTTCCATCACTTCATAATCTTTTTGAATATTTAACATTATGAGTTCATGACAATCCTTTCACAAATCATTTGATTTTATCCTTCTCTTTAGACACCATAAATGTGATAAGCTGACACAATGCCTTAAACTTCATCTCATATTAGGACATTGATAGACTACTCTAAGTTAGATAAATATATTTATTTAACATGGCATCATGAAAATTTTCAAAGAAGTAATTTCCAAGAAAAACCTCCTTAAAGGCTTCTTGCATCCATTTTGCATCTGTTTTTATAATCTTGATGGTCTTTCACCAATGGTTAGCATTTTTAATTAATTAAAAAACTACAACCTCCACCCAATTTTCTTTAGATACCTGTATAGTATCCAATATTCTCCTAAATTCTCAGCAACTGATGGGTTAGTCTTTTCGTTCAATATCAGGGGATTGAGTTTCTTAAATTCTTCTAATGCTGACAAACTCTTACTTTCTTCACTACTTCTGTAACTATGTGGCTCATTACTAGTGAGACCACGAAATACATTAACAAATTGTATTATTGTCTAGCGAAATTTACTAAACCCATCTCTTCCTTGAGAAGAGAATGATTCTAATTCTCTATTGTTAGACATACTAAAATTTATGATACAATTTGTAATAGTTAAAATACAATAATAGAATATACACAGTATTATATAATAGTAAAACATGTTACTACAATGTTATTCTTATATAAACTTTAGGAAATTTTAGCCATTTAAAAAAAATAACTAAATAAAACACACTAAAAAATAACAAACTTAAATAGCTAAGATCATATATGCAAAGCTAATTAGTATAAAAAGATACACACAAAATGTTATATATAACAGCTTTGTCTTTAATTTCTCAATTGTTTACCATTTCGCATAATTTTGTTCAATAATAACAAGTTCAAATGATTCTTCTATTCTAGAAAGAAAAGGATTTAGTTTCACTAGCCTTTTCTCGCCGCTCTCACCTATTAAGTTTGTCTTAAACAATGCATCTCTCATTAATTTTCTAATCCAATTGCTTCATGTCTGATATTACAAAATCTTCTAATGAAAAATAAATGTCGTATTATAAGCTTAATCTTTTTCCATATACTTATAAGTCCATTAATGCTTCTTGCACTCTCTACTAATTGTCCCTAAGCCGAGATCAATGCCTGTATAACAAACAATTAATCCAGTCAACATTGTGCTCACCTTAACTGCATGTAACTTTCTTAAATCCTGTACGAGAACTCTACCCAACATACATTATTCGCTTCGTTTGACACATGTCCATTAGTCATACTTAGCCCTAGCCATACTATAAACAAACAAAAAGTGACATAATGAATTCATAGGACAACAAAAACAAATAACAATCAAAAACCCATGAAAATCTAGCACTTTCTAGCTAGTATAAGAATTGTTTACAAAATCTAGAACCTAAACTATGATATCAAACTTTGTAATGCCATTAAACTATGTGGAACCCATAACCCCAATATATACAGATATACCAAGATATACATATATATATTAAAAGTAGATATTTGTGACATTAATTTTAATTACTAGAAAATAGTGATGAGAAAATAGAACTTCTTTTAAAAAAAAATTTTTTTTTGAAATAACGATTTCAATGTACATGTTTTTATATCATAAACATTTATTTTACAAAATAAATTGAAATATATTACAAATAATAATATGTTTTTGTATGCACCAATCTAATCTCAAAGGTGTTCCATGAATCTGCCGCTTACTAACCTTACTTGTAAAATAATGTTCAATAATAGGGTGAGTAATGTAAAATTACTCAGTGAGAAATACAAAATCCTAACCAGTAATTTAGTAAATATCATGTCTCAAGCACATAATTTATAACCAGTTATGATAGAACTCTACCCAGTGCCTATTCATCTTAAACTATTCACTAGAATAGTACTCCTACTAGTGAATAGACACAAATTGTTATAAAATAGTAATTGATCACATAAATAGTATTACTTAACTAAATAAATAATAACTTTTATAAAAATTCTACAAGAGTTCGCCTATACATATAGACTACACAACTTGTAAAGGAAAGCAAAACACTTCTAATACCAAATAATCACAACGTATTGCAGTTTCAACAACTATGTATGCAGTCTACCAATAAATTTAGCATATAGAAGTACTATGTTCACCTTCTAAATCTTTTCTCTTCTATACCCTTTTCACTTTATTCATTCCAGTCCTATTATTTTGTTCCATTTCTATTTGACCGATCATAATTATGGTGATTCTGATTCTAATTTCGATTCTGATTTATTTTATTATGAACTAATCATAATTAGGATAACTATGGATCGTGGCCACAACTCTAGCATAATCCTCATCCTACACACCCACTTTTTCTGTTGGCTTGTGCATAAATTCTCCCATGGGTTCAACATGCCCATCGAGCGCCATTTAGGAGGCCTATATCATGGTCCTACTTCTAAACTCAGGCATGGATGAGATCCGGCCATGCCACTCTGGCAAAGGCCTACACTGGAGCTACATCTTCCTAGTTATGGCTACGGCTAAAATAAAATTCTTTTACAAGCTAACTTAAAAGCATAGTTAAAGTGTCAGAGAATTTGTTACTGATCCATAGTTATCCTAATCATTCAATTATTCATTTTATTTAATCATTAGCTAATTATTACAAATTTCATTCCTAACTATACCCAAAGGCATTTTAATAAGTTCATTAATTTCGTTATTATAACAAGAAACACACAAGCTACCAAATTTGCAACATATCCACATACACGTACAATTAACCAATTAATAAAAATAATGATTATAACCATGTTAATATTAATAACAATCACGTTAATAATAATAATAATAACAATAACAACAATAATAATAATATAATTATTGTATCAACCATTCTAACCAAAATACCCAACTCCGGTAAGATATTTTAAAATACCTGATGTGGTGGTGAATATTTGGCACAGTTATTACCATATCTAGAATCATTAATATTCACCCATATAAATACACACACACACACACGCGCGCGCGCACACACACACACGTAGTTCTTATTAAAAATTTCGATTCCTTACCACATTCACTCGTTTTTCCTCTACATTCTTAAAAAGTATTCGACTACATATAATTATTTTCAATACAACTCATAATCAATACTTAGGATCAAAATTAATATTTTGCCTTTTTCACACGTATCTCATCATTTACTAAAATAAATCAATTTTGATTGATCCCATTACTTCACCATACAATTTCTAACATAAGAATTTATCAAATTTTATCATTTTTAGGTCTCGATAAACAGTATCCAAAATGAACAATTTTACTCTTTTTTCAAATTTATTATATTTTACACATCCAAATCATTCCCTACCAATTTCATTTATTTTCTAATATATTTATGCACATATATACAACACAAAACATATCAAAAACCAATACATCACAATTTTGCTCTTTCTCATTATACATTTTTTTAGTTTCTTTCATTTTATCCTTTCTAATTAATTCCTTTTTACTCTCAAATATTCACAACATATATACAACTACGGATAGATATTAAACATAAAATAAAACAATTTAGAACACTAAAATTTTAATGTGACCAAATATATGCTCACCTTTACAATCAAAATTTGTTTAACATTAACCTATCAATCTTCATTCTCCATGCTCATTTATATCAATTAACAACTAAACCACTAAAAATACAATTCAAAGCAACCATTTCTCACATGGCCAAATTTTTCAAAGCTTATACATCAAATTTTTTTCTTTTTAATGCAAATAACATCATCAATCAATTATATTACACTAATTCCATATCATATCCATATAAAATTATTCAATTATCATCAATCTACAAAATCTTAAATTAGAAAAAATGAGAATTTAATATTTCTTACCTTAATCAAGATATTAATTTCAAATTTTCACAACTAACCACTTCCTTTCTCCCTTTTCTATATATTTTCACCATTAAAACTCATCAAACTCAAAACTCATAAATTTTTCTGCCATGAAATCATGCACAAATTATGTCAAAAGAAAGAGTTTACTTTGGTGATCAATTTATCCTTCTTGAACAAATCCAAAATTCAAACATTTTCTTATGAATTTTATGAATTAAAAAAGAAAATTAAAAAAAAGAGAGATTGAGGAGAAGTCAGCAGCAAGAGGAAGAAAAAAATGAACATTTTTCAATTTTAAAACAATAAATAATAAAATTTTTCACAAACTTTTCAAAATTATATTTAATCCTTGAACTTTTTAAAATTTTATTCAAACCACAATACAATTTATGAAAGAACCAAGGCCATTTTCACATTCTTCCATTTTAGTCTATCAAATTTAAGTAACACAAAACTCGTAAATTTCTTATGAAATAACTATTTTACCCCTACGACGTAAAAAGTATCATTTACACCCGTTTTTAGCGGTTTTCTTATCAAATCACCTTCGAATTCAATTCTATTTTTTCCTACTTCTTATTTACAACATTTATAAGAATTAGGAGTAATCAAAATCTGGCGGAGTCCTTCTGACCTTTGGCGTAATAACCATTTTGTCCTTTTTAACAAAATTATTCATTTTTGTCTAAAATAGTAATTCTGACATTTTTAGGGTTATAAAATATATCTTTCCTTCTAACACGCTCTATTATACTAATCTATATCTTCAACATCTAGCTTAGTTAATCAAAATTTTATCAAAATAACGATTTTGTCCTTTCTTGCCAATAGTACCTATTTTAGCCCAATTTTCGTCCTAACGGGTATCTAAAACTTCTCTTCTATATTTTCTCTCTAATCCAACATTTTTATCACAAATATTTTAATATGATTATAATAAGGGATTCACTAAATACTTAAATTTTTAGGATATTACAAATTATTTCTAAAAATTTTAGCAAAGATTCATTTTATAAAATGGATATTTCTTTATAATTAAAACCTACAAAAAAAATTCTAATACTTTCAAAAATATCTAGTTTCATCAACTATCTCCTGAAATCAAATGTAATAACTAGCGTTTATTACTTAAACATTAGTATACTAATTTAAAACCTATACAAGTTATCGTTCCAATTTTCACATACAAAAATACAAAATTCCTTCAAGTAGAAAACGTGCAAACTGCTTCAACTATTGTCTCCTGCAATACTCAAACCTTAAAAGTAGGGGTGAGCTAATGCATAATGAGTATTTACACATAAAAAAAAATTAAAAATGAATAAAATTACAAGTTATTTGCTAATTTCCAATAACGTCTCAGGAATATTATTCTAAAAAATTTAAATAATTTATTTCATACAAGATGAAACACAATAAACACCATCACAATTTCAATTACACTCAATGAATAATTTTGGACAAGTATAATTTGAAACATTTTTCATATGGAATGGATAAGAACAGTTAGAAAATAGTTTTTGAATAAATAATCTTAAAGATTAAGAGATGAATATATTTTGCACTATTATTGAAAATATTTATGCAAATGCAAATACACATTATCACAAATAAATAATATAATGATAAATGAGTATCATTTTTAAAGATTAATTAGTTATGTTCTAAATACTAATTTATATATCCAAATTTTATCTAAATGACTTGAATAATAAGATGATTTATGCTAAAATTAATTAAGCACTAAACTAAAACAAATAAATATAAAGTTAAGAGTAAATAAAAAGAAAAATTTTAAGACATCTTATTTTGCCAAAATTTATTCACTAAAACTCCATTTATTCTCAATCGAAACCTATACTCATGATTGATAATCAATAACAACAAAACTTTTTGTTAGTGTTTTTTAGAGTTATAATGAAATTATTTCACAATATTAATTCATTATATTTTTATGTAAATTGAAATAGTAAAAAACGCATTAAGTATTATAGTTTCATACAATGATTATATAGAACATGCAAATATATTTTTATTACATAGTCCTTATGACATTCTGCACATGAACTAAATCATAAATCTCCTTTTTATAGTGTTTCATTATGAATTTCAAAACACCTAAATAATAACTAGTTATTTAAAAATATTAAGAATAGTATAAATACTCAACCAATAAAAATAAATAATAGTATAACGTTATAATTAGTTACATCATAACCTTAGAAAATAAATTTAATTTATAAAAAAAATAATAGCCTCTTAATTATATTGAATATCTTTAACAATAAAAATATAAAATAAAGAAAGAAATCAAATCTGAATTATAAGACAAGATAATGAGTTTTTTTTTTTTCTTTTCTTCAAGCTTCTTAAATTATTCTTCTTTTTCTCTCTTTTTCTTCTCTATTTTCATAGCTCTCTTGGTGGCTCACCTTTTCTTAACTTTAAATAGATCCATTTATATCTTCATTAAAAAGCAAAATTTTTTTAGTCTTATTTCTTATTTTACAAATTTGTGATTTGGCACTACAACCTTAGAACTATTGTTTTCAATGTCACAAAAATACTATGGTAATAATATTGTTCATGGTTACGATAGCAGTATTATGACTTTGGCAATTTAGAGCTATAGCGTTGATAGTTTTGTCCAATATTCTTTCATGTGCTCTAAAATTTAATATTCACTCTAAATCTTATTCTTTTATAAATTTATTTTCTCCTACATAAAAATAAATAAAATAAATAAAAGTATACCAAAAATTTTTTTTAAAAAAGGATAAGTTATCAAAATATCAAATGTAAAAGTAGAATAAAATTATATAAAAATAACACACATCATGCACTAACGAATAAAGTAAATTGTTTGCAAATAATTATCATCAAAGTAAAAAGACAGCATAATTAGTTTCATTAACTAGCAAGCTCAAGCTAGATCATTTAGATTATTGCAGATATATGCAGTATTAATCCATTGGTGATCGATTATATTAAGTTTGATAACATTTGTTCAATGTTATGACATGCAATAATGACTCTTCACTATTTATCATGATTTGAATATTGTTTTTGATTAGTCAACACTATTTAATAAACTTCAAAATCAAACGGTTGAAAGAACATTTTCTTTTAACATATTTTTAAGTTAATTGTAGTTGTTGTATGCAGGATAAGTCACAAAAAGTTTTAGGTGGTAATGCTAAGTTTTTCAATTTTAGAAAATGAAAATTTTGACAATAATATTAGGTAACGTTTAAAATAAAAAAAATTTTGTTTGATTATATCAATTATTATGCCTTGATCCATGGTGATTGTAGTGTAAGGTAATGAAGCATTCATGTGATAATTGTTTTTAGTTTGCCAAGTCATCTTTCTTTGTATGTTTGACAATATTGGCTTGAGTAGAAGGAATTAAAAATTGTATAAAGCCTTCATCTTGCTTCCAAATTTTGCAAAGGGTATGTTCAATAATGTAATTATTCAATTTTTTTAGTTTTTGTTGGTAACCAAGTCCAATATAAAGATCCCAATCGTGCATTTTCAAGGTTGCTAATTTTGTGGTGGCAAACTCCAATCCTTTAATAGCAATGTGAGAATGAAGTAACTTTCTCTTCTTTTGTCTAACTTTCTAAAGAGATTATATTATAATGCAAACTCTAAGAATATCAATCTTAAAATTTTAAGAATTAGTTTTGAAATCCCTAAAGTAAATCTCAAAATTTAATAATTTAAATTGGAATTCAAACTCCATGAAAGCTAAAATTTAGATTAAAAAAATTTTAATTATATAATTAAAGGAATTAAGAACTAACAATAAAATTTTAATATAATAATTCACTAATCACAAACTAAAAATATAAGAAAAAATGTTTGAATGCTATAAGAGAAATCTTTTAATAATTTTACAAAATTTTCTAAAAAATCAAAGAGAAAAGTAATTTTCATAATTTTAATTGAGAAAAATCTAACATCTCTTTATAATATTGTCTAAACTCTTTTATATAAGGCTTGTAATTAAAATTTTAAAATAATTATAAATAAAAGTCTTTAAATAATAATAAATAACATTCCTAAATATAGTAGGAAAAAAAACACAAAAATTCAATTAGAATGTCATAAAATATATCCCAAAAATATAATACGCATTTTCTTCATATGCTTGAATTACAATATCAAGTTTTTGACACTTTTTTTAACTCAATTTCTTTCTTAATGTTAATCTTCAATTTTTTTTCAACACATATTTTTTAAATAAATTTGTTAAACACTGCTTTAATTTTTTTCGCTCTTATCTTTATAATTGGGCCAATTTGCATGTGCGAAAAATCTTTGTAATCTTGTTGTTATTGATTCTCATCATTATCCATTTCTCCACAGTATTCAACCTTGAATCATCACCTACATCAAAATAAAAAAGATCAAAAATATTAAAAGTAAGTACTAACATTATACTTACTTGAAAGATCCAATTTGTATGCATTGTTATTGAATCATTCAATGGACTATCTCCTAAATGATGCAATTTAGTCCACTTTGAGTTCAAAATCTTTCCTTCCTTGTATGCAACCAAACTTAATCACTGGATTTAAAGATAGCTCATTTATGCCTTTGATTGGCTTTAGTCATGTATTGTTAGCAAACTAGTATATAAACATGTAGTGGAATTATACTAAAATAAACAGTTTACTTTCCAAGATCCATACAATAAACCCTAGTGTTATTATATGTAGATGTTTCAATACTATAAATACGTATATATCTCTAATTAAGTAGTTTTTTTGAACCATGAATACAGATTAAATTCATTTGCGTCTTTATAGTATTCACACGATCGAAAATTTAATCAAAATGCTAACTCCTATTATTTGAATGCGTGATATTTTGTGCATTCTTATCTTCTCAAGAACAAAAAGGTAAAAGCAAACCCTAAGCACACAATTTAAAAAAATATATATCACATATTTATATATTATTATTTTAGGTTTTCAATTTTGACTTAAACTATTTAATTAAACTTTCTTATAAAATCTAATTTATTTAATAAAATAAGCACTAATAAATTTAGTACAATCTTTACATAATTGGTTTAGTCAAAATTAATACTCAAATAGTTTAAAGAATTTTAAACCCATTTAGAATTATATATATATATATTATTCCCGATCTTAATGTGTAACTCGATAGGTTCTCATAACGTTGGCAATAATACTAAAATTTAATTTTAGTATTACAAGATGAATAATGTTTAACAACACATCATGACTACTTAAGTTATGAGAATATTAGTAGTTTGATAATACCTTATCCGTAACCAATGTTACTGTTTAATTTAATTCTTTTTGTCCTAAATATCTTAATTGAATATAAGACATGAAATGTGTTAATCTCGTATGGTTTAATTATATTTCTTTGATATCTTGAGTAGAATTATTCTATCAAATAAAATTAATATCACATATTAACTTATTTAATTATAACAATACATTTTTCAAAGTTTCATTCAATCCAAAGTTTCAAAATATCACTCCTATTATATAGAAATAACAAATTATATATTGATCGCACATATTCTTCTATACAAATTATGACATATTTAATTATTTTTTTATAATATATCTTATTACAGATGATATTTAAAAATATTAAAATATATCATTTTCTATGCTATGAACCATAGTAATTTTAAGTTCAAGAATCATATACACTATTGTCATTATAAAAATAGCTTATAATAGTTATATAATGATCCACATAATGTTCTCATGATAAGTCGGTCCAATATATTAGTTCATTAATTTATACTCATATGTTAACTTGATATCTCATATCATAACACACATGTTGTTATCAGTCACTACACATATTAGTATCCATGTATTATTATTACCCTATTCACAATAATGCTTAACTTGGAACATTTAAAATTAGTATCCAACTAATTAAGTTTGTTATTTTAAGAGTATTATTACGTTTATTAAATACACCAATATGTAATAATAAAATAATTAAATTATATATATAAATCAAAATGTCATTATACAAATTATCAAATATCCAAAATATTATTAAATTTAGGGTATATGCCAACACATATTACTCATTCCTTTTCTTAATAAGTTGCCGAACATTATTATATAGCTTTTTCACTATTTTAACCTTCTACTTACCATTAAAACTAATCTCTCATGAACAAGTAAAGATAACAAATCTAAAAGTATTAAACGATTAAACTATAAACAATCTCAAATGTTGAATAATTCATAATCGCATGAATAACTCTACTCAATTAACAAAAAGCACTCTTCCTAATTTATCAAATTCTTTTGAATGATAGTATACACAAGAATAGTTAAAGTTTTAATTACTGTCGTTATTTATCCATTCATTTATGGATAATAGGTTGTAGAAAATAACAACTTAGTTCTTAACTTACTCCACAAAACCTTCTAAAAATAGTTAAAGAATTTAACATCTCAATAAGATACAATATTCTTTAGAATACTATAAAGTCGTACTATTTTTTAAAGAATAAATCCACAATATTAATTGCATCATCAATTTTATGACAAGGTATAAAATGTGCTTATTATAAAACTTATCAACAACCACAAAGATAAAATCTCTACCTTTTTTTGACTTAGGTAAACCTAAAGTAAAATCTATAGAAATATCAACCCAATGCTCATTAGGTATAAGTTTAGATGTATATAATTTATTAAGTAAGACTTTAGATTTAACACGCCTATACGTGACACATATAGCATAAATTTTTTCCACATCACGTTTCATCTTAGGCCAAAACAAATATTTTAGTAATACATTTAAAGTCTTCCTAACACCAAAGTGTTCTATTAAACCTCTCTCCATATCCCCCACATACAAGAAACTCTCACATAAAACTATTAGATACACAAAGTTTATTCTCTCAAAATAAATACCTATGTAACCTATAAAATTTTTCAAAAGCTACTTTTCACACACCTCATATACATTAGCAATGATAATATCATTGACATACAAATTTTTAATATACTCAAAATTCAATAACTTTGCGTTTAAAATAGAAATGAGGACATATCTTCTTGATAATATATCAATTATAGTATTTTTCTTACCTTACTTGATTTAATCATATAGAAAAAGAACTTAATGAACTCCATCCACTTGACATGCCTTTTGTTCAACTTATCTTATCCCTCAAAGTGCTTTAAAGACTTGTGGTCAATATATATGATGAACAATTTCAATATTCGGTCATGCTACCAAGTCTTCAATTTTCTCACCATTGCATAAAACTCCTTATTATTTGTTGAATAGTTCATTGCTCCATTAAGCATTTCACTAAAATGGGCTGTTGGTCACCTTTTTTGCAACAAAGAAACACCAATATTAGGCAAAGATTTATCAAAATCATTAATGTTAAAATGAATCCTTCATACAAAAGTATATTTATAGGCTAGTTGGCATAAAAACACTCTTAATATCACTATCTTTAATGTAAAAACTTAATAGTTTCTTTTTCACTCTCTCAACAATCTTTTTTTTCACTCTATAATTTTTTCTTTTTTTTTTAACTCTCAATGTCTCTTGAATTTTTATTTCTAACTCTTTTTTTTCACACTTTCGATCTCACTATTTCTCCTCAACTTACTCTATTTTCTTAATTTTAATTGAGCCTTAAACACTTACTATAGAGTCAATAGAGTAAAAGTAATAGATTTATTATTTTTTAAAAAAATATATAACTATTGTTAAATCCGTCGTTAATGACTCTTCTATCCTATATAATACAAAGTCCCTACCTTCAATTAAATTTACTAAGGAAATGATATATATAATTACATATGTATTTTAAAGTATCACACTGCATTCGAAATTGCAACTCTTCAACCTTCATAATTCAAATCAATGGGCCTACAACTAATTAATTATTGAAGTGAATAATTGAATTGGCAGGCTGGCCACATTTGAATGGTTTGTGGTTGTTACTTGTCACTAAAGGATGCTTTTCTGAAAAGAAGGAAAAAACTGCTACTAAAGGAGATGCCTTTTCTTTCAGTTTCTCCTTGAATTATTGCCCCCATTCTAAAACTCAAATCATTTTGCTGTGGCAATCATACTCCAGCAATGCAGAACAGGATAGCTTTTACATTATTTAAGCTGGCTTAATGGCTTTCAAATAACATCATTTGTAGCAGAGACTGCAAATTCTCATGTCCAATTGTAATACTCAAATCTGGAAAGCAACATCTTAAAAATGGTTGTCATTCTATTTCAAACCTTTTACAATGACAGAAAAGGGTACAATTTTAATTTAAATGCATATATCCCATGGGCAAGGATAGAATCTGAACTATCTTTTAGAAAAGGTAAAACATTACAATAAAAATTCTTCATCTCTGGTTTTCTCAAATGAATACCCAACCCAGAAGAAGGTAAAAGAAACACCAAATTCAGCTCATTAACTGTGTTCATGAAAAAGCAATTGGGCTCCTAACCTGATGTTGAGCATTTCCCCAAATAATTGAACCAAATTCAGATTTACCCATCTGCTTAAAACCTTTCTTTGCCACAAATTCAACAGTGTACCTCTTCTTCTCCCCTACTGTTCTGAACAAAAGCCTTTTTGGCCTCACTGAGATTCCCACTGTAGACGGCCCAGTAACAGTAACATTGTACATGGATCTTGGAGGCCCAACATTTGTTAACTCGCGAGTGTATTGGACCATTCTCTTGCTTCCAAACAAGACCGAGAAAGATGGGTAGTTAAGCTGACCAGGATCCATGAATTTACTCGAACAGGTGATATTGGGCCGCTTGACGACAGCTTGGACATGTTGAATGGTGTAGTCTAAAGAACACAGGAATGCTACGTATTCGTCTGACGAAATATCATATATAAGACCCGGAGAAAGAGCTTTCTGGGGGTCAACATGGCCAGAGCCGTGAGCCCATGGGGTGGAAAGCCCACCGTCAGCAGCATCGTGTAGAGGAGATTTGGTGTCGTCTATAACATAGGCAGTAGTCATGAGAGCAGATCTGATCGCACTTGGGCTCCAGTCTGGGTGGGCTGCTTTGAGCAATGCAGCAACCCCGCTGAGGTGTGGGCAAGACATTGATGTACCTACACAAGATGAATGACAACTTTAAGATTTCAGATAAAATTTTAATATCGCAATGTGAAAAGTGCACTGTTGATCTGGCCATGTTCTTCCTTTACTTACCAACAAGTTATGATGTTTTTCTTATGTTTCTCTTCCAATCACACACATTATTCTAATAGCTAATCCTATTATTTAAAATGGCAATAGCACACTGTGTCTGTCTATCCTTAAAGAAAAACAGGAAGCCGTACACAGCATTTCATCAAAGCTGAGTCAAAATACTATATTGCATAATTCAAACCGTGTGAATAATGGCTCTCCTCCTCTACCTATCTGCATTCAAAATCAAGTTGTGTGCAGTGCAGAAGCAGAAATAGTGAAGAATCCTCCCCATTCCCCTTCCGAATTACATAAGAGACAGAGATATCCAAACTTGTTAACACTAACAAGAACAACCCAACTGCTTCCCAGTTAATAACATTCACAGAAAACAAAATGTAAACTAAATTAACAATAACTCAAATCAAAAGGATAGTCGCAACAATAATTACAGAGTTTTAACTGCTCACCAATTAATAACAAAAACATAATAGCACAGCATAGCATAAAATACATACCTGACATTATGTTAAATTTGGTCTTCCTTGTGTCCTTCTCCAACTCAGTTGGCCCATTAGCCTCTGTCCACGCCGCCAAGATGTTAACTCCTGGACCAATCAGATCCGGCTTCAAGATATGCGGCGTCACGATGTTGGGTCCACGAGAACTAAACGCCGCTACAACTGGTGACGGTCGCACGTTCAACACCGTCCCTCCAAATGTAAGCAGAG
This sequence comes from Khaya senegalensis, assembly GCA_032402905.1. Taxonomy (NCBI): domain Eukaryota; kingdom Viridiplantae; phylum Streptophyta; class Magnoliopsida; order Sapindales; family Meliaceae; genus Khaya; species Khaya senegalensis. The sequence goes on along the minus strand of CP135556.1, from coordinate 7,429,787 downwards.
CCGTCGGATTTCGATCAGTCTTTGCATACTCCCTTATTATATCACCCATCTTCCTCCCCACTGCCACTGCCGGTAACAGGTGACTGTCGGCAACCAATTCCTCGCCGCTGTCAGCTGTGTTCGCGAGAATCATCCCAACACCACCAGCGTCTCGTACGACGGCTCCTTTCTCCACACGTGCGTTAGTTCCTCTATCGCATATAACTACTTTCCCACGCACGAGTCCCGGTTGAAGTGAACCGGGCAAACACAGATGGGACGAACTGTTTGTACCTTTGATGTAAACCAAACCGACCGGTTGATTTCCCATTCCTCTTCCGCTGTAAAGCGAGACACCGGTGGCTTTATTTTTGCTTCCGAGAAATACGTAAGCCGGGAAGTCGCGATCTAAAGTTCCGGCACCAACAGTCATGATCCACGGAGCCACGTTGGCAAGAGATGCCTTAGTGGGCCCACTGTTTCCAGCAGAGCAAGAGACGACAATACCCTTCTCCATTGCCGTGAACGCGCCTATAGCAATGGTGTCTCTGTAATACGGTGCGAATCCACCACCGAGGGACATCGAGAGCACATCCACTCCGTCCTGTATGGCCCAATCCATCCCGGCAAGAATGTCGGATCCAAAACAACCCGTATTCCAGCAAACTTTGTAAGTAGCCACACGCGCGTGCGGAGCCATTCCACGCGCGGTGCCGCTGGCATAACCTAGGAGGCTGGCATTGGCCACGGGTGAACCGGCGGCTGTGCTGGCTGTGTGAGTGCCATGGCCGTCATAATCACGAGGAGACTCGTTTATTTTGGGTTTCCTCAAGAAACTGCCACCAGAAGCCATGTGATAGCCTTTAGAGAAAAAACGAGCTCCAATGAGCTTTTTATTGCAAAGCTTCGGACTAAAATCGGGACCCGATTCGCACTGACCGCGCCATTTGCTTGGAACTTCAGGCATGCCCGTGTCGTCGAAACTTTCTGACTCGGGCCAAACACCGGTATCAAGGACGCCGATAACAACATCGTGGGAAGCTTGGGCGAGGTCTTGATTGCTGTGACCTGCCCACGATCCGAAATCAGCGTTGAGGCCGAGGAACCGAGGAGAACGAGTGGTGTGAAGAGAGTAGAGAGTATCTTCATAAATGCCAAGGACGGCGTGGAATTGACGGAGTGCCTCAGCTTGATCTGGATCGAGAGAGGCCGCGAAGCCGTGGTAGGCGGAGTTATAAGTGTAAAGAAGGGAATCTGGGGAGGAGGAGAGAGATTGAAGGCTTGAAGCGTACCAGTCGTAGTGGGTAGGGAAGGTTGAGGGCTTCACGTGGTGGTTCATATGAACAATGTAGGTTTGCTTGTGGGCTGTGACTGAGAGTGATAAGAAAGGAACAAGAATAGAAACGAAGAGGAAGAACGATGCCATGGAAGCCATGAGAGGGAAAGTGAACGATAGTTTTTAAGTTCAGTCCAGTTTAGCGTACCAGTCTCTATATAGGTGCCAGTGGGCGTGGGGGAAGAGGAGAGTATATAATTGCCATCCAAGAAAAGCTGGGACCAATGTCCTATGTGCAACTTTAATTATTAGACAATGCTTCTTTTATCGGCTTCTATTACTCTTATGCCAAGCATAACTCCTTATTCATGTCAGAAATAAGATAAATTTTCGTCTATATTAAATATTGATATTTTTACTGTTTAACTATGCTTAAAGTCTCTTTTTTCTTTTTTATTCTCTTTACTCGGAGTGGGAGACAAAAGGATCAGCAATTTACAATTTAGGATCATGCATAAAAGAAAAAGGTGTTCGGTTGCTTTATAGCTGGAAAAAATTATAATAGTGATGATGCATAATAATAAATGGATATGAGAGAGAATATAGTTTTGGGAGAGTTAGACACACACTTATCCTTAGGACTTTACTTCATAACTCAACCACATTGTTTGACTCGCGCGCACTTACAAACACACACACTGTATATAATTGCAATGTAAAACCATCATTAAAATTCCTAAAAATCATTCAAAAAAAACCATAACTAAGAAAAACAATGGTCAATAAATATATCATTTTCTCGTCAAAGACGTCAATCGAGGACAAAAATCCATTCTCTGCTTGTCCTAATTAATTTAGGTTAATAGAACACACTTAAGAAATATTAGGACAAAAGTCAAACAAACATTAAAATAATATGGATATTCGTGACATGTATTAAATTAATAGAGTACAGCAATAAAACTTTGGAAAACGTCAGGAACTTAAAAAGTAAAAATCGTAAGATCAAGTAAATGGTTGGAAATAATTTATTTATTTTTTATATATTTAAAAGTAAATGCGATTTGATAAACTTTACTATTAAGACTGTTTTGACATTATATAATGATTATAATGATATATTAAATTTGATAAATATTTTTTTAAAAAAATTAATTTTCTTTTAAGTGAAAGAGAGAGAGAATTTATAGATGGTAACAAAATATTTAAAGAATTAACACAAGTATCATATTTTCTTTATTTTAAAAATATTAAAATATTCAAATAGAAATAAAATATTAAAATATATTTTTTTATATAAAAAAAAAATAATTTAAATTTAAAAAGTAAAAAAAAAAAAATACCAACTTTTTACTTAATAAATTTCACATACTTTGAGTTAAAAAATTAAATACTTGAAAATTTGTATTTGCATATCAACAAGCAAGGATCAAGGATGTGTTTAACAATATTTATTATAAAAAAAAGTACAGAGATGTCAATTTCATGTAGGGCACAGGTATTTTTTTAAAAAGAAAAAAAAAAGTGAGAAAAATAAGGGTATTTGAGGGTAATGAAGGAAGGTACATTACTTGCGCAAATCATGAGGCATAATTTTGTCAGTTAGCCCAAGGGATAAGGCTGGTCCACAGCCCTTCGTTGGGAGCAAGCAACGGAGGTAACGGCTAGATTTTTAATTTTCATTTATGACAGTTTCTTTTTCTTCCTTTTTGACTTGTGAAGTCGGACAAAGCAAAGCGATCCAAACCAAACCAAACCAAACCATATTCTTATTTCTGGCGGTGACACTGCCATTTCCTCTTCCACCATCACCTGCGCCTAAATCTTATCTAATTAAGGGAAAGAACAGCTGAACCCTGGTAGCATATTAGTATGCATAATTTGATTTCACTAATTTAGAAATAGATAGATATATTTGCCTATGAACTAGTGGGTACTACATCACATTTATGTGGGTTTATAAACGAGACCGTCGCGGCTTAACTTTTGATTTGTTTTATTTATAAAATTTTATACTTAAAATATTAATTTAATTAAAAAATAAAAATATAAAAACTGCAATCACCATTGGGCGATAACCGGTGATGACATCATATCGAAATTTTGTCGGATCATTATACATTAAATTTACAATCTACGAGATGGTCGACTTATTTTTGAAAGCAATAGTAACGAAGGATAGCGACATTGCCAGGTTCGATAGAATTGGCGATCATCAATCTATCTAGTGGTGGTGGCAATGGTGTACCGTCACTTGCCGTCGTCGAGGCGGTGGTGAACACTAGCACGACCTTTAACCTACGTTTTGAACACCTTTTCGTTACTCCGTTCTCGAAAATAAGCTCACGATTGCTTAGATTACCAAATTTCGATCTAGCACTGTCCTAGTTACCGTCAATTGTCACAGGCAACAAAAGTGGTTGGGTCCCAGCTGTGGGTAACTTTATTATTTTATTTGTATTAATTTAACTTATTTTAATAATATTTTATTTTAATTTATTTTACGATATTAATAATATTTAATTTAAAATATATGAATAAATTATTATAAATTAATTAATATAGTAAATTTATAATAATTTGTTATTATATCTATTAACAAGTAATATAATTTTATAATATGATTTATTAGGAGAAAGAAATTTTGTTAATTTTATATATAAGTTAATATATTTTAATTAAAATTTAATTATTTATTAATAATAACTATATTATAAATTACTTTTGTTAAATTTAGGATTGCATTAGACATTTTCTCTGGTCTATTTCTAACTATTATTATACTGCTTGGGCATAGTAGTAATTATAAGATAAAAATAATATT
>CP135556.1:7349350-7391291 GCA_032402905.1 Khaya senegalensis | reverse complement strand
ATGATAAATATTTATCCAGAAGATAATAGTTAAAGTAGTTTCCTTAAAACAAAAAGTAATAATGAAGGTGTAGTTATATTTGAGGTGACCATTAATATTTATTTTTTTTTGATGACACTTAACTAAACTACATTTTCAACTTATGTCATGTTTAATCGGAGGAATGGAGGGGAGAAAGAAAATGAATTTTTAAAAGAATGATGATTCTTTCATTTAGCTGAAGGAATGGTAGAGGGAAATATGAATCCTTTTTCCCACATGACAAAATGATAAATCTTTTCGTGGGCTATGAATCACAATTTCCCCTCCATGTCATTAAATTTTTAATTTTATCTTTCATTTATAATGATTAAGTTATAATTATTATTTTTTAATTGACTAATAATTTCAAATAATTAATTATCTAATTATTTTAATTATATGTAATAATTTGTATAATATTAATTATTAACATAATATTATTTTAGTTTTATTTTTATTTACAAATTATTTTATCATCATTGTAATTATAAATATTTTTTTATATGTTTCATATGTATATTAATTTATAAGTTTCTTTTGTAAATTTATACTAATTATAATTTATGTAAGTAGTCATATTTATTTGATAATTTTAATTTTTATTATATAAAAATAATTATTGATATAATTATAGTTTTATTATTATCAATATTTTGAAAAACAAATTGACTATGAATAAAGTAACAAAAAATAAATAATATTATTGATAATTATAATACAATTTTATAAATATTATTAAAAATTGAATAAAATTTTAATTAACTAACCAAAGAGACTTAAATATATAAATATCAAGTTTAAATTGTGCTCAAACTTAATTTATCCATGAAAAATTCATATGCCTCAAACTTATAAATTAAAAAAAAAACTAAGTGATGCATTAAAAATATAAAATATTTTTCTATCAACAAATCTATTTACATAGTATAAGTTAAAATATTTATTATTAAATTATCTATTAAATTTATAGATTTTGATTATTTTATATTTAAAAATAAAATTTGAGATTAATTTAATTTTTTTAAATTTGAAATGCATAAACTATTTCAATAAAATAAATATTTTTGTCTAAACAAAAATGATTAATTATTGTAAAGTGAACTTATATTTTAGAAGATTAACAAAATATATTTATTAAATTTTTATTATAATAATTATTTTCAATAAAATACAATTCAAATTTAAAATAAAAGTAAGAAAATAAAATTTTGAATTTATTAATAATATTAATAAATTTAGTGGTAGATATATTGTTATTTAAGTAAAAAAAATAATGAATTATTTTTCATTGATAATTTCATGGCGCAACTTAACAATGAAAAATTTATTTTTTCTATTTTTTTTCCCCTTTTCTCTTTACTTTCTCTATTCCTCTCTATTCTTCAAACTAATCATGACCTTAAATTCTCTAATTTCAAAATTTAAATGTAATTTCTCTAAATATCATATAAACATTAATTTATTCACTGTATATAAATATAAATATAAATATTTTGTGATATTTTGTATAACATAAGATTTAGAAAATCGCCAAAATTACTCATCAAAAAAGCTTGCATTATTTATACATAATTACCCTTAAAATTTAAGGAATGACTAATACATAGATAATGTACCATACATTTCTTAACAAATAGTTTAAAATGATAATACAAAATTTGAAATGATTAGTACAAAATTTGACACAGTCTATAAAAATAATTTGAATATATAATAAAAAATTTAAAATATATAATAAAAATATTTAAAATATAAATAAAAAACTTAAAATAACTAATGTAAAATTAAAAAATTAGATATAACTTATATCTCATGTATGATAGATAATACCTAAAACTTAGGATTGGAAATGCATTTTATAATCTGTCCTTTGGTTGGCCAGGCCCTGGGTTAAACCCAATTTGTTAGATGGCCCAATTTTGGGCTTGTCCACAACGTCAATCATTCCAAGAGGACCAGAATTGTCGCATCAAATTTGACCGTTGAATTCAAAGTCCTGCCTCTCCTCGTAGAATTCAATTGATTGCATCTTCGGTTAATTAATCAGTCCATTCAACGGCAGAACGTGGATTGTAAATTTACAATACAACTGTAGATATCAAAGAAATTATCTAACTTGAATTTCTCATTCCGTAAAAAATCCAAAGCTACTCTGGAGTTGGAGAGTAGATTCACAATTCCAAATCACAGAACAGAAGATATTGAAGTAAACAGCCAAGCAGTGTATCGATCGAGCTCCGTTAATGTATATTATATGATTACGAGAGCCACAGCAGGATCACGGACCACTTTCTGCTCCAGCATTAGCTGAAACCCAATAAATAATAGAGGAAACAAAAGAAGACCAGGACTAAAAGGAAGACAGCAAGTATGAAGAAGCAAAAACCAACGACTGGGTCACGGTAGTCAACGTCCCTACCTCCGCCTCGGTTGTTTCTCCTCCTCTGCTGCCGACGTCCACGGGGTTTAAGGGCCTTGTCAATTCTTTTGTCCCTAGGCATTTTTCCTTTTTTTAAACTTCAAAAATCAACCAAAATATGCGATTCAAAGAGAGGTAAAGGGTCTTGGGGAGTAGAGAATGAAAGGTTTGATTACTAATTACTATGGATACATGTAAAGAATGAATCGGGTTTCTCTTCTTGAATAAATTTACATATGGATTCTTAACCACGCTGCAAAACCAAAATACTTATAGTGATGTTTTAAAAGCTTCCGTGTGGTAGGAGCCGAGCAACTTCGCGGGCATTTCCCACGTGATCGGATTGGAAATGAGTCTTTAATTTAGGTTTTACGCGTCCCAGCTGAGTGGGAAAGGGACGATCTCTTTGCTTATTGGGGATGGGTTTGATGTGTCTATCGAATTTAGTACCGGCGTAGATATATATATATATATATATATATAAAAATATTTAATTTTTGTATATTATTATTTTATTTTTAAATGTATATTTTTATTCAAAATTTACTTTATTTATCTTTTAAACTTACATTAGAATTTTCGAAGTTCTTTATTAAATTATAAGCCAAGCTAAATATATGAGTAACATATAAAAGAGTAATAAATAAAAAAATAAAGAAAAATCATTTTGATTTACAAATCATTATTGCATATATTTCATTACTTTAGGTTTTATAAATAGTAAAGAAATATTTTCAAGTGGTAATTTTTTTTTTTATTTTAAAAGTTGTCAATTCTTTTCATTTTTAAATCATCACATATTTTGTATGTAATTTTTAAATCATTTTATAACGAGGTAAGACTTAAAAAAAAGTAAATTTAATAATAAAGGATAACGTAATATAATTAGAGGTTTAATTTAAAAAAATATAATAAAATCTAATAGAGTGTTAGTTAATTTTTCTAAAATAATATCAACTTTATAAAGTAATATAATTTAGATTATGAAATTATGGTTTGTTCAAAGAACCAAAAATAACATTATTTGACTTTGAAACAAGAAAAAAGTGTTATTTGAAATATTGAGTTTCTATTTCGGTATTAAGTTAAGTCATTAGAATAAATATTTTTTGTAAATTTTTTTTTTTGAAGAATGGTTAATATGTTTTTTTTAAAATCACTTTTAGACATTTTGAAATTTGTATGTGTGAATTTATAAAATAATTATGTACTTTTTTTTTTTAAATTATTGTGATAAATTTTATCTTATATTCAAGAATTTGATATTTTATACGAGTGATGTATTTTATTCTAAATTAATGCTTAAAATTTATTAATTTAATTAAATATCTAATAAATTTAAATTTTATATTTTATAATAGTATAAGTGTAATTAAAAGGATAAAAATATATTAAAAATTTGTAAATATCTACATAAATTTAGTAAATGTTAAGTATTTATTTAAATTGGTTTGTATTAAAATCTCAAACTCACTATAGATTTTGTGTGAATTTAATATAAAATTTTTGTGATAAATAGAAATATAAATTTAAAAATATTCGTTTCAGACTAGACCTTTTGCCATCCTTGGGTGAGAGTGGAAAGACAGTTGAAATGTTTTGAACAAACTGCTTACTTTCTGGGTCCAGAAGGCCAGGTCCAGTAATGTTGAAATCATAGGCTTCTTTCATGGATGAGTGGTGATATTCCCTCTTATTTTTTTGCAATAACACCCCCACCTATTAATTTTCTTATAATTCTAATTTTATTCTTAATAAAATAATTGAATAAGTAAAAACATCACATAATTATTGTTTATGAACCTTAAATTAATATATATATATATATATATGCACACACACTAATATATAATATTTTAAAGTGACATATAAAATATATACAATGAAAAATATTTAAAAAGAAAAAAGTATTATTTACATATTATTCTTTTAATTTCTTATAAAAAATTGTTCATAAATGTTGATATTTGATGAAATATTTAAGAAAAATTGAATATAAATAATTACAAGAAGTAATTTATTTAAAAATTGTGTACTTAATAAAATATAAAAAAGAAAAAGTTACCTTAATTCATAATAGGGTTATTAGAATTGTCTTGGATTAATTTGCAAAAACATTGACGTTTCAAAAACTTAATGAATTGAGTTTGAGAAGTAGTGTGCTGTTACAAAAGAAATTAGGTGGGAATATTGCCACCCTTCATAAATTTGGAATTTTAGGTACCCATTATATATACATATACATATATACATATATCTATATATGTATGTTTCCAATGATTGCATTTATGATGTAAAATACTTCTAGAATATGGCATAAGTTAAGGATTAAACAAATCATACCAGTGTAATAACACCAATGGAGTGGAAAGATGCTTCGCTAGTCTTGAGCACTCCAATTGTTTTCAAGAGTCTTTTCACTTTTTTGAAGGTGCCTGGTATCGATTTTCATGCAACTGAAGTAAAACCAATTTTGATCCATTAACATCTTATCATTATTTATGGTTAATCACTCAATTGAATGGAAAAACTATTTAAAATGATTTAAAGTAATAAAAACCAACATTAATAGGAAACTTCATCTTTTAATTTTGACTCGATTAATCAATCTGAGCACTTTATTGGGTTTGAAATGTCAGGTAAACTCAAGCCGTTTCCATAATTTATATATTTCATTATCCAAAAAGAAAAAAAAAAATAGAGGAAGAAAAAGTAGAATGACAAGAATGAGAAGAAGCGATGAAGTCATTACAGAGTTTCAACTGGGTCGAATTGCCTAAGGAGTGTTTGATAAACATCCATCCACCACTCAATTTACAACAATTAGGGTTTAATAGAACTCAAATAAACCAACTGAAACAAAAAAAGTGAGGACCTAAATCTATAGTGGCATCGACGTAATATACATATAATTGAGACAAAATTTTATTGCATAATCTTTATAATAGTTGTATGTTAAAATAACATCACAATCAATAAAATATAAAAGAATTTATCCAACTGAGTGAAAGAGCAAAATAATTGCAGCAGCGAATACTAAGTGGAGAAGTAAGAGTGGAAAATAGAGGTGATATCATTCAAAGTTGGAGATGCATATCCATGTAATATATCATAAATTTTTTAACATTTTATAAAAATGTAAGTTGTCAAAAACAAAAAAAAAAATATTAATCATATGCATATACATACATGTAGTATACCATAAACTTTAATCACTTTCAATAAATTGCAAATAATCAATAATAAAACTTTTAATAATGCGCAATGGTGAGTGGCGTTTGTATCAATTTTAGTGACAATACAGTTTAAGAATTTTATTATTAATAACTTTCACATGTTGCCAGTTTTAAATTTTAAAGTATGAGGTCATGCTATTGTTATAAATAATATCATATGTTGTAGTGCATTCCTTATTGGAAAAGGAATTATACACCTCAAGGTTTAGTCAAAAAGACACTTTAATCCCACTCATTAAAAAAATACTCATTCCTTTTTATTTAAAAAATTCAAAGCACCTTATCCATTAAAATATTTTATTAAACTGGATATGGTTTATGCATTGTTATGTTGTAGCACCCTCTCAATCAAAATCATTTTAAGAATCAAATGTACTAAATTATGTGAAATTTTGCTAAAATTTACAAATTAAACTAATGGATCAAGAGATGCATTAGTATTTTTGAAATCAGTAGAACTAAAGTATTTGTTCGGTCAAACCTTATAAATGAGTTCCTTCTTTGATTTTCTTATTGGAATACCAAGTCGGGTAGTTTATGGCGATTGAAATATATCATTAAATCAAGAAATAGAAGGAAAATATAACAAAAAGTTTTAAGAACCATCGTTCTAAATTTCTTAGTCCTGTTTCTTTTTCTTTTTCTTTTATTTTATGGTGCCTAGACATTAAATTAATTTGCAAATTTCTTTGAAAATAAAATGTAATAATTTAGATATGCATGTATTTTTTCTCATATTACGAACTTAATACATTTATTATTTTCTTGGCTCATACATTGACTTAGACATATTTTTTTTTAATAATATATTCACAAGAGGTTCGAACGTAGCCGAAGCTCTTTATCTAACTATGCAAAGTGAATTTTCATTAGTATCAATAGCTTAGTGTACTTGGTGTTAAAAAATTAAGAACATATATGTAGCAAAAAATTTAAAATAAAAAAAATAACTTTCTTAATTTTTATATAAGAATCCTTTTATTATGTATGGTTTATAATAAATAAGAATTAATAAAATTAATAAAATTATATAATATACCTTATACCAATAAAATTTTCTATGATTATAGTTCTTTATCCAATTTTCAAAAAATTGGCCACTTCTAATTGAGCTTTGATTTTGAATACATCCGAATTAGATTCTTTTTATGAATACAAAAATTTATTTGAGTTTTTTTTTTTTTATTACCATTAGAATCACAACAATCATTTTTTTGATTCAAAAGTTATGGCTAAAATATGGATACTATACGAATGCCATTTTCTTGAATAAACCACTGAAGTGTGTTATCTCTAATAATATTTATACTAAGTAAAGAATTAAAGAATTTGGATTTTACTAAATCCAAATTTGTGTGGTCTTTAATAGTATTTACACCAAGTAAAAGAATTAAAAAATTTCAATTTTACGAAATCCAAGGTTGTGTAGGTATCTTTTTTTTAGTGCTAGCTTAAGAAGAGAGACTTGAATTGGAGTTTTGATGTTTTTTAATTTAATTTTTGAAAAACTAATACATATATTTTTGCCAAAAAAGAAGATGTATTTATAATATTTAGTTATTTACTCCTAATCACATTAGAAATATTTTGATAAAAATAGAGTTTAATTATCTCATCCTAATTAAATAATTAATTATCTTTTAATTATCAACTTAATTAAATAAAATTTATCATATTTTTAATTATCCTTATAATTATTAAATAAAATTTATTATTATGATAAATTTAAAAATATAATTAAAAATAAATAATTTATTTAAATATATTTCAATCCCTAAACATTTAAAAATTACAAGATATCACCTGGACTTTTAGAAATTGTAAAATAGTATTAATATTTCTAATTTTACAAATTGGCTTAGAATTTTTAAAATTTTATTTTTTTATTCATAATTTTTAATATTATGAATTTACCCCAAAAGTTTAAGAACTTAACAATTAAGTCTTAAAATTTAATTCTGTATAACTTATCTTTAATTTTTTAATTTTTTTAAAGTGTGTGACTTATTAGGTTTTTTCTTATGTTGGCAATGAAGATGGTTATAGGCTTTTTAAGTCTTGATAAATTAATCTAATTAATTTATCATCAATTAAGTTTTTAATTAAAAAAATTAATTTTCATAGATTAAGAGCGGTATTTAGTAATGCATCATAACCCTAAATTGAGAAAGAATACTAATTTTAGTAAAGCATATTCCGTATATGATTATTGTATGATTCAATCATTTTACTTTATACATATTCAACCAATGATTCTAGAATATAAAAAATGACTACTTTATTCAATCATGGTTGTTGAAAACATTTTGACTTAAGTTGATAATATAATTTTATATTTTCTAAAATCTTTTTTAAAACTCACCGTGGCCATGGATATATATTATCACTTATGTTAAAATATCGCTACTTGGGATATTGATTCTATGTTATCTAGAGTGGTAAATCCTTTATTGATCTTTCACAATCTTTGTGTGCTTTTTATATTGTCTAATCATTACTCTATACGCAATCTCGCTACGAATGACGGAGGTGTAATGTTAAATCATATATAATCCACATACAAGATACTGTAAAGACTTTAAGTCTAAAGATCATTTATATCATTGTAACTTAGAGAAATTCCATAGCCATGTGGATAACACTCCATATAAATTTTCAAGTGGGTTAGTTCGATGTATTTATCTCTAACAGGCATCCATATGTTAGACTAAGTGAACACTTTCACTAATAATTTATAAGATCAGCTACTTTTCTTATTTAACAAAGTAACATAACATATGCCTATCTAAGTTGGATTTATTAATATCCTAATGTTGATAATCCTACAATCGAAAATATTTAATAATGACAAGATTTTATAAATTTAAGTTAAATTCTCTTATTGTCATTCTAAATACTTTATTTTATAAGTAGTCAATATTTATTATAGACAAAACTTATAAATAAAATGTCAATTTTAGTAATAATATATAATTACATATTTATTCTTATTAGATCTAGGGCACATAACCAACAATCTTTCATTTGCACTAGAGCCAATTTCTGTAATATTTTACACCAAATAGTTCAGTATGTTTATCATGTTTTTATTACATTAGTGATTTGGTAAGAGAATTTATTAAGTTATCTTTAGTAGGTATCTTTTCTATCTTCACATCACCATTTTGTATTATCTTTTTAATTAGATAATATTGCAAAGTACATGTTTGGATTTTTGATGAGACCTTGGTTCTTTAGCTTGTGTTATAGTTTCAATGTTGTCACAGTACATTACAACTGCATTATAATTGTTAGGAATAACACCTAAATTTGTAATGAACTTTCTTATCCAAACTATTTCTTTAGCTATTTCTAAAGCTCTATGTACTCGATTTCAGTCGTTGAGTCTACTATAATAGTTTGCTTGGAACATTTCCAACTTATTGCACCTCCTAACATAGTAAACAAATATCTAAATTGTGATTTGCTATCATCTTTGTTAGATTAAAACCTAGTATTACAATAGCCTAAAAATTTAAGCTCAGAACATCTTCTATAAATAAAAAACATACAATTAGTCATTCTCAAGTACTTAAGATTGTCTTAACCACTGTCTAATGACTCTTATTAGGATTAACTTGATATTTATTTGTAATACTTAGAGAAAAAGACACATAAGGTCTTGTACATAGTATGGCATATATGATTGATCCTATGACTTAAGCATATAGGATATGTTTCACTCGCTCAATCTCTTTAGGAGTTTTAGGGCACATTTCTTTAGAGGGATAAATTCCATGCCTTATAAGCAAGTAATCCTTTTTGAAATCTTCCACCTTAAACCTTTCAAGAAATTTTTTTATGCACTTGAATTGTAAGAGACCGAGCAGCATTTATATATATTTTTATAGATCGTAATTCCTATAATATAAGTTGTTTCTCTTAAATCCTTCATGAAGAATTTATTGGATGACCATAGCTTGACTTAATGAAGCACTGGGATGTCATTTCCTATTTTTAATATGTCATCTATATATAATATTAGGAATATGACCGTGCTCCAATTAACCTTTTTGTACACACAAGGTGCATCTTTATTTTTGATAAATCAAGCTCTTTAATTGTTTGATTAAAATGAAGATTCCAGCTCTGAGAGGCTTGCTTTAATATATAAATGGATCGTTGTAACTTGCATATCTTGTTTTTATTTTCTTTAGAAATAAAACCTTTTAGGTTGTGTCATGTACACATTTTCTGAAAGGTTTCCATTTAAGAAGGCAATTTGACATCTATTTACCAAATTTATTAATCATGGCATGCTGCTATTACAAGTAAAATTCTAATGGATTTCAACATGGCAACTAATAAAAAAGTTTTATTATAATTAATTTTTTGAATTTGCTTAAAATATTTTGCCACTAACCTAATTTTGTAAGTTTGGGTTTTGCCATTTGCATTTGTCTTTCTTTTAAAAACCTATTTACATCCAATAGGATTAATCACTTTAGGTATATTTACCAATTTCCAAACTTACTAGCCATACATTGTGTTCATTTTAGATTTCACAGCTTCAAGCCATTTAGAAGAGTCAATGTCAAATATTGCCACTTTATAACTAATAGGAACATCATTCTCAACAATTAGTAAATCATATTTACTTTTTATGAGAGATCAATATCTCTTTGGCTCATGGTGTATTCCATTAGACTTTCGGAGTTCTTGACTTTTTGATTGTTCCATTTCTAATATTTTGTATGTTAAAGGTAATTTAATGTCATTTTGTGGTTCTAGAACTTTATTTAGTTCTAGTCTACTTTCATTATTTTTTCTTAGAAGAAACTCTTTTGTTTTTTAAATTTACGTTATGTAAAACAAACACCTTTTGTTCACTTGGGTTATAGAAGTAGTATCCCTTTGTTTCTTTTAAATATCCCACAAATTTACATTTAATTAACCTTGTATCCAGTTTATCAGTAGGTAATTGTTTCACATAAGTATCACAATCCTAAATTTTTATAAAGTTGAGATTTCATTGTTTGCCATGCCATATCTCATATAATATTTTGCTAACTGATTTAAATGGAATATTATTTGAAAGGTAGGTAAATATTTCTAGTGTTAGTCCCCAGAATGACATTGGAAAATCTGTGTTGGACATCAATGATCGTACCATGTCTAATAAGGTTCGATTTCTCCTTTCAGAAATACTATTGTGGTATGATGTCCCTAGAATAATTTATTATAAAATGGTGCCATGTTCTTTAAGATAATCTTAAAACTCATAACTGAAATATTCTCCATCTCAATCAAATCGTAGTGCCTTAATATTTTTTACTAGTTTGTTTCTCTAATTTATTTATGAATTTTTTGAACTTTTTAAATACTTCAAACTTATACTTTATTAAGTATACATAACTAAAACATGAATAATCATTACTAAAGGTTATAAAGTAGAAGTAGCCACCCATTTTCTTATATTGACATTGTGCCACATGCATTGGTATGTATTACCTCTAGTAATTCATTTGCACGTAGTCCTTTTCCAGTGAAGAGCAATTTGGCCAGTTTACCAATTAAACATGAT
Organism: Khaya senegalensis; assembly: GCA_032402905.1. NCBI lineage: Eukaryota > Viridiplantae > Streptophyta > Magnoliopsida > Sapindales > Meliaceae > Khaya > Khaya senegalensis. Next base: position 7,380,052 of record CP135556.1, on the reverse strand, counting down.
TTACAAATTAAATATGATTTACAAATTGAATATGATTCATAAACAAAGGAGTTTAAGTAATCTTCTTTATACAATTTTGTAAGTCTTGTTTCATTTATATGACCAAGTCTATAATGCTAAAGATATAATTTTTTTAGATTATCTTGTTTGTTTATATTGGAGATAGCTTTATTTAATTCCAGAACATATAGTCCATTGCTTGAATATCTAGTAGCATAATAAATATCATCATAAATGAACAATTATTGTTCTTTATTGTAAAATTAAATCCTTTTTTATCCAAATAAGATGCAGATGTAATATCTATACTAAGTATTGAAATAAAAAAAAAATTTCTAATTTTAGAATCAATCCACTTGTAATGACAAAAAATAAGTTCTTACAACTAGAGTAATAATTCTTGTTTAATTTTTTACTCGTAAGTCCACTTTATCTCTATAAAGTCTTTTATTCTTTTTGAGTCCATACATATTATAATATATGTGAGAACCACAATTGATTTCTAATACCGAGCTAGAAAATTTGCTATCATTAAAATTAACCTTAATCATAAATATACTTGAAGGGGAAGTAGCTTCTTGGTTTTCTTTTTCAAGTCCTTAGGTATTTTGCACAATTCCTTTTCCAATACCTGTCTTTGTCATAGAAGAAACACGTGCCTTTATCTTTTTTCTTAGTCATACCACCTTTGGGCTTATGAGTGTTAGCTTTTTGGGGTTTTACCTTTCAAACTTTTCTTAGGGCCTTTCTTAAACATTTTAGATCCACTTATAAGCATTATAAAACTTTTTTGTGGTTTTAGGTCTTTCTTAGTCATCTTTAACATATTAAACAATTTCAGAACTATAGCATCTATCTTGTTAGATGTAACACCCCTATATTTAAAAACAACCATCAAGATAAAATATGAATTTTTTTTTTCTTTTTCAAAGCATAAAGATAGAGCTGATATATAAATATATATATATATATATATACGGAAGCTGGATATGTATAATATCCTAGTTACACACATAGCCTACAGCATGTAACTCAAAAATACAAATTCAATGTACCAATACACACACACACACACACACACACACACACACACACACACACACACACATATATATATATGCATATACAAAATTGCACATTAACACCATAAAGACCTTAATCATAGAGATACTAGCCCTGCTGACGCTTTGAAAAGCTCGTATTCATATGCTGCTGCGCCATATTACTTGTAAACCATAATTCATAAAGGGTGAGTGAAATAACTTAGTAAAAAAACATAACATTCTATTACAGAATTCGTTCCTTTGCTATGTACGTTATGCGATACTAACAGCTTAAATGCCATTAAACCCATATTGCCTTAACATAATCTAATGATATAAATAATACTCTGACCATACAATTCGTATCATTATCCACATAATGTTTATAATTACTGTATAGAATGTAAATAAGTCTACATGCATTTTGAAATTAATATCATATGACATTTCTGACAAATTACCGACAATATTCAATTGGTCATGCCAACATAGTTATGGATCGTGGCCACAAAGTAAATCCGTCCAATCCTCATCCATTCACACCACTCGTCTGTCGGATTGAGTGTATATTTTATATATAATCGATCATATAACCTGACTATAACCAAGCTAACAAGTGTAAAGGGTATCTGAATGTCCAGATCTATAACTAATGCAGCCATACAGTTAATACCACATGACTTAAAGCCATGCATTCATTTTTGAAAACCATTATACACTTAAATCATGAACAATAAATATCACATATGCACACCTATACACATTGAAATGATAAACAGTGTCCACATCTTGATTTTCATGCACATATGAAATTCGTTTATATAATGAATGCATAATACACCTACAGATAGTAATATTTAACAAAAAATCTATAACACTTCTATAATCTCATACACTTGTAAATACTCAGTCTGCCAGATTTACTGAGGTTTATTCGTCACAGTTATAATTTTCACCATCACGATACACATATCGAATAACTATCCAACGTTAATGAATAACCATACCAACGCATTATTCATTATTAAAAAAAATTTATATAATAATTATAACTACTATAATTATTATAATAACCAACATGCAGTGCCAGAAATATTATAACTATTCTAAATTCTGTTAATCACGCTCTGATCATATGGTTATAATAACAATTTCTCTACACATTCCAACAATTCATATAAATCATTATACATATTTAACATATCAAAACACTTTTAAATCTTCACAAGTATACTTATTCTTCGTCAATGGGATTTTCTCTACAATTATAACCGAAATTACTATTTTACCCTTTTTTTTTTTTTTTCCAATTTTTCTTACTTTGTCCATTTAATTCAAATGCTACCAATTCTAATATTTTACAATGCACTCTTAAACATATAAATATACCATAAAAATAATAATTAAGGTCACTGGAATAGTAGTTAAAATTTTTATTATACCATTTTTTCATTTTTCTTCTATTTTAACTAATCGAATTAATTCATATTAATTTCATTACTTCACCATACACTTACTAACACATAATCATAAGAAAAAACTATCATTTAAGGCACAATAAACAGTATTCAAATTTATCATTTTGCTCTTTCTCAAATTTTCTTTCATTTTACATATCCAATCAATTCTTATTAATTTTATTTATTCCCTAACACACCTATACACATTAAAATATATCATAACACATTAAAATCAATTATTTAGATGTTTAATAAATAGTATCCAAATTTATCATTTTGCCATTTCTCAAAATTTTTTCCATTTTACACATTATTCTATACCCAATCTCATTTAAACACCATCTCCAAATCTATTCTTACACAAATCAGCCACCAATCACAAATTTCATAAAAGAAAATTACATTCCCTTACCTTCAACGTATGCCAAATGCTTGAGTAAACCTCTTCATACTGTAAAACCACTTCAATCACCATTTAAAACCATAAAACCACCATCAAAATTACTTTTCAACAAATTCATAAATTAAAATTTAGTAAAATCAATAACTTTTACCATCAAATTAAAGCACTCGATGAGTAAAATAATTTTTTCTTCTGCGGCAACGCATTTAATCAGACGGATTGTGAGATTTTACTTGATTTTTATACATCAAATTAAAGAAAGGAATGACTCACAATAAGAGAGAAGGAAGAAGTTGATTTGATCTAATTTTAAAAAGTCAAAGGTCTTATCCAAATTTATATTTTTAAAAATTACACTATTGCAACTTTTCAAAACTTACATTTAATTTTCAAAAAATTATGAGACTATTCAAACTATTTTTATATTATTTCACTTGAGTCTATCAATTTTAATTATTACTTTTTCTTCAAATTTTTTGTGAAAATGTAACATTTTGAAATTTTTATACTCTTAAAACCTTGTCATGGAGTTATAATACAGTATTTTTGAGAATTTTTATAAGCGAGAGAGTTGACCGGTTTTCGGGACAGCGTACTGTATGAGCAGAAAATACAGTATTTTATTACCGATATCAGAAATTTGACGACGGAAGCGAAAAACTGTAATTTTCATTGTACGTGCCCGACTATATAAGCGGGAAGGGGTCGGAAAACTCGGAAAAAAAAATTCACTTTTTCCTCTATTTTCTCTCTCTTCTCTCTCTCCTCCCCACGGTTCTCTCTCCTGTGAACAGTGACTTTCGTCACCAGACCTCGGATCACCTCACCACCGGTGAGTGGAGGACCGCCGCGAGTGCAACGCCGCCAACCCCACCCCGATTGCCGCTGCCACGCGCCCTCACGCGCCGCCCGAAGCTCCGCCGACGTAAACTTTGACCGGCGATTCACGGCGGACGGCGGCGAGTTGACTGACACCTCCGGCGCGTCTGGCACCGTCTCGCCGCCCTCTTCACGGTGGTGTGCCCCGTTCCGGCATTTGGTCACCGGATTCCGGCGTGGGAAGGCTGATCGGGAAGGGGAGTTTCCGGCAAGATTTCCGGCGACCGGTGTAGCTCCAGTGGAATCTGAACCGACCAGTGTGCTCTCCGACACTCGTACTCCAACGCGCATCCCGACATCGCAAGGATCGCGATGGTGTGTTCCGTTCATGAAACGGAGACCGAAAGTTCGTGGGTTGAATAGTGTTCGTAAATAGTACCCCATAAACAGTAACTTGCACGTTTTTCGAGAAAAATCCCGTAGCGTACGGAGAGTGCAATTGGGGCAAAAATTTTCGGGTGGGGCATAGTATATTTAAGGTTTAGGCCATTGTTATGTAATTTTATTTCTGTGTACTCTAAAGTATTAATTTCATTAAAATGCATAATAATTCTTTAGAAAAAAAAAATATAATACTATTTTAGCTGTTACTATTTATGTGGTTACTTTTTATAAACTCTTTTGAATAAATAAAAACTTCGCTTCACTATGAGAAAGCGTTGATTTTTATTTTTTCGATAATTTCAATGTACTATATGCCACATGAATAGAAATGAAAGGAAGGGGGTGTTACATTTTTGGTATCAGAGCACTTTCCTGCTTTTCATGTGTTTTGTCTTAATGAAATTATACATTTTGTGAAAACGTTATGCCCTTATGCCTCGACAAGTGCTTTCAAAACTGGCTGCTGTAAGGTATTTCTGTTCTTTATTTTAAGAAATCAAAATGTTCATAAACTGATTTTTGCGAGAATGGATCATATAAAATAAATGACCAAATTGTGTGTGTCTACTATATGATTACTGATAGCTACATAAGTATTGGTATTACTTCCATCAAATTTTTGGCATGGCATGAAATGCATTATGTGTTTGTTTCGATTACTACCACTATTTGCACGTGATGGTGAATCACACATTCGTGAGGTTAAGGTATGGAGTAATATATGTGGCATAGATCCTTATGTTTTATATATTCTTTAATTTAAATGCGTGTGATAGATGTGGTCGGTGATAGATGCAGAAATAACTGTAGCGCATATCTGGTTATGTGCTACAACTTGTTAAGGATTTTATGCTTAAATGGCCCTGCCAACCCTGCCAATGGATGGTAGAGTAAAAGTATTAACTGAAAGGTGTGCACATGGAATCGCGTATACACTCGGATCAAAGTCATGAGTGGCACCTCGATGGTATACACGTTGTGTGTAAGTCTATAACGTTACACTAAGGTGGTGAATGTCAAAGTCTAGTATCTTGGTGATGCACGTGCGGGTCTAATTCACACCTGAATAGTGTCATTGGTCTGTATCATGGTGATACATATGTGGTTTATTCTGTACCTTGGTGGTACAGACGTAGTCTGTCATGTACCTGGGTGGTACAAACGTAGTCTGTCATGTACCTTAGTGATACGAACGTAGTCTGTCATGTACCTTGGTGGTACGAATGAGGTTTATCATATACCTTGGTGGTGCATGATCTCGGGTCTGGTATGTGAAATTAAGGATAATTTCCTATTGTGCACCTTGACCAGTTACTACTTTGAGATGATTGCATAAATATCACGTATTTTTTAGATACATGATATTGATGATTGTTATGCTACAATATATGCCATGGTATTAGACACATTGCATACATAAAGATGAATGGGCATCATGTGTTCGGATGACGTGATATGTATGCTGTGTTGCATTAAGTGGAATGAAGAAAAATTCTACCTTGTTGATAGTGATATTATTCTTTTATTAATAAGTCTGTTATTGTTCACTTAGTATATGCTAAGTTCATGAGCAGTAATGAATTTTACGAGCAGTAGTAAATTTCATGAGTAATAATAAAGTTTTCATTGTGACTACATATGTGGAACAGACTTGTACATTGTACATGTGACAAATATCATGCTCTAGAAAGAATAAGTAAGATATTGATGGGACATTTAAATGCCTTGATAACTTGTTTTCGGACTATGGTATTCGATTGGTTGATGTTGAAAGTTTAGAGGAATTACTCAATTAGTTCAACAGTACAATTCTATTGAGTAGTTTCTATTCAAATGGATTTTTGTGCCTAATAATTTGGTATGAATGCATTTACCCCGACTATGATATATATATATATATTTTTATTGATAAAGTAACGCATGTTCTTGGAAAAGTATTGGTGATGATTCCACGTTTATTAATATGCGATGACAGGGGTGTGTGTATTAAACATACCTATTTTCAAAACCCCTTGGCATGAATGCGTCTATCTTGAGGTTGCTTGTATTGCGGATGTAATGCATGTTCTTTTATGCCATGACAATGATTGATATATTCATTAGCATGTGTAATTTTATGGATTTTTAAAGCAAATAGGCATATTTAAATATATATATGCAGGAGTTGAGAAAGATTTTATAAAATATGTTAGAACAGTTATGGATAATATGGATAAACTTCACTTCAGTTTGTGTTATTGAGCCTAGAACTCCCTACCCAGTAGCTAGTTTTGAAGATAGCTTTGAAACTGGTTCTTGTGTGAACCAAGAATATACGTAATCCAATAAATAGCGGTATGTTGTGAACCGCGAGAACGTGTAATTTGGATTGTGAGAAAGAAGTAGGGATTGGGATTGTATACATATATATAGTTATGACCCGATATCCAATGTATCCATAACTGTTGAAAGGTTCACCTTATGTGTATTATGTTGTCCAACCGTGGGACTATGAGCATATGTGCATGATTGCTGATGTTATATGGTTTCTTGTATTTGTGAACTTGCACATGTTGCTGATATTATATGGTTTCTCGCATGTGTGAACTTGCATATGTATGTGACAATGTTATGGATGATGAAAGGTTCAGAAGTATAGTGCTATTGTGTATAAGTTTCAAGAAGGTGCATTGTCATGGAATATTATGTTTTATATATATATATATATATATGTGTGTGTGTGTGTGTCCATGATTTAAATGAAAATAAATGTCTTATGCATTTTGAATGCATCAACATAGTTTTGCAAGGACAATGTTATGGTGATAATTTCTTAAAGGAATGAAGAGTGATTTATTGGCATTGTATGGAGTATTGGCATGGGATACTTAGAAAATGGTGAATTTTCAAAATATAGATTTTTGAAAATTGTTGTTTATAAATTGAATTTGTGGGGAAAGTATGATGAGGAAATAACGGGCCGTTATGCAGCGTCAGCAGGAACCTTCTAAGATGGAAGGGTGAAACTGGCCACCTAGATGGGTGGGAGCTGTTATAATTTGTTATTATGAGATAGAGGATCATGGGTTGGTCTGAGTAACCCAAAGGCTGGGCCTTATCTCTTTTTGGGAGTCACTGAATGTGACTGTATAGGCCGTATTTCGAGTCATACTATCCATGATTGATCAAGTGATCAGAGAATTCGAAAATAAAATATTCTGTACGTGCCAATATTTATAATACCATATTTTCCTATGAAAAATGGTTTTAATGAAAACTTGCATCTCATAAGCATAGGTATCACTATACTATGAATGGGATCATTTAGAATTTATATATTATCAGGAACAGTTATGTATTGACACTTAGATAAAAATGACTTGCAGGTAAGCGATTACTTCCAATGTGTGTGAATTTCAGTATGTATAGGTGCTCAGTTATAACATTCATTGTACATGGGTTAAATGTATGATGTTTGACGCATATGTGGCATCCATTGTGCATGGAATAAGTGTACAATAGTATTTAGAAACGAAGACATGACTTGGCTTCTTGTGGTAGCAGTTAAAATTTTATGTTATATATCAAAAATTACTCATGTGATGGGGTTATCTTAGTTATGAATCTCGATACTTGAGATCTTTCCTATTTGCAGTGGTTTTATAGTCGGTTCTATATGTGTGTGGAAAGAGACATTCAACTCAATAATTGAGTTATTAAAGTGAAATATTGCAATCATGTGTTGATTACACATAGATGACGTTGTTTTTATGAATGAGTATGAGCATGTTGTGGGTAGCGATGCAGATATTTGATCGGAGAAAATTACTTGATGGTGTAAATTATGGCTGAGGTGGATGAATTGTTGATTCTATTTGACCTACTTCCACTAATTTCGAGGACGAAATTCCATTAAAGGGGGAGATATTGTAACATCTTAAAATTTTTATACTCTTAAAACCTTGTCATGGAGTTATAATACAGTATTTTTGAGAATTTTTATAAGCGAGAGAGTTGACCGGTATTCGGGACAGCGTACTGTATGAGTAGAAAATACAGTATTTTATTACCGATATCAGAAATTTGACGACGGAAGCGAAAAACTGTAATTTTCGTCGTGCGTGCCCGACTATATAAGCGGGAAGGGGTCGGAAAACTCGAAAAAAAAAATTCACTTTTTCCTCCATTTTCTCTCTCTTCTCTCTCTCCTCCCCACGGTTCTCTCTCCTGTGAACAGTGACTTTCGTCACCGGACCTTGGATCACCTCACCACCGGCGAGTGGAGGTCCGCCGCGAGTGCAACGCCGCCAACCCTGCCCCGATCGCCGCTGCCACGCGCCCTCACGCGCCGCCCGAAGCTCCGCCGACGTAAACTTTGACCGGCGATTCACGGCGGATGGCGTCGAGTTGACCGACACCTCCGGCGCGTCTGGCACCGTCTCGCCGCCCTCTTCACGGTGGTGTGCCCCGTTCCGGCATTTGGTCACCGGATTCTGGCGTGAGAAGGCTGATCGGGAAGGGGTGTTTCCGACAAGATTTTCGGCTACCAGTATAGCTCCGGTGGAATCTGAACCGACCAGTGTGCTCTCCGACACTCGTACTCCAACGCGCATCCCGACATCGCAAGGATCGCGATGGTGTGTTCCGTTCATGAAACGGAAACCGAAAGTTCGTGGGTTGAATAGTGTCCATAAATAGTGCCCCATAAACAGTAACTTGCACGTTTTTCGAGAAAAATCCCGTAGCGTACGGAGGAGTATTTCGAACGTGTATACCCTCTCCGGGACAGTTTTTCATCATTCGTATAGGCATTGGGTGCCTGAAAGCGAATACGGCATAGCGGTAGCAGTTCCGGAGAGTGCAGTTGAGGCAAAGATTTTCTGGTGGGGCATAGTATATTTAAGGTTTAGGCCATTGTTATGTAATTTTATTTCTGTGTATTCTGAAGTATTAATTTCATTAAAATGTATAACAATTTTTTAGAAAAATAAATAAATATAATACTATTTTAGCTGTTACTATTTATGTGGTTACTTTTTATAAACTCTTTTGAATAAATGAAAACTTCGCTTCACTATGAGAAAGCGTTGATTTTTGTTTTTTCGATCATTTCAATGTACTATATGCCATATGAATAGAAATGAAAGGAAGGGGGTGTTACAGAAAAGACCATTTTATCCATAATAAAGAAAATTGGTCATTTTGATTTTTTTCATTCTTTTTAGGGGAATTGACATCCAAATTTGATTTCACTTTTTCTTACGGCTTATTTACATTATGTAAAACATTTTTGGTTGGTTATTTTTTGGTAGAATCCTTTTGCTCTCTTGCAAAATGACCATTTTGCTCTTTTCAGTAAAATCACCTTTTTTTCGGGCAAAAATGCTATTCTTGCCATTCTAAAGTTATTCAACCTATCTCTTCTCATAAAACTCTATTACAACACTTACTAGAATTTTAGATAATTGAATTCTGGTGGAGTCCTTTCGACCTTTGGCGTAATGACCCTTTTGCTCCTTTTGTCCCCGACTTTGCAAAAATATACCAAACACGTCTCAAATTAAAATTAAACTTACCAACATGATATTTATGAAGTTCTAATACTTTTAATGTGATTAAAATCCACTTTGACTACAATTTTGAGTAAAAAGATTATTTTATCCCTACTCGGCAAAATGACCTGTTTACACAATTTTCACTTGGTTTCCTTCTAACGAACTTCAAAAAATATTTTCAGGGATAAGAAATAATAAAAATTAGGGCTTATCTATATTTGAATGTCACATTAGATGAATTGAGAATAAGACTCTGGTAGTGATTACAATACAAGATCCATATATAAATAATGATCCATGACAAAACCAAAATTAGCTAATTTTTCAATGTTGCTAATCTTTTTCATTGTGAGTAGATGCATTTTGAGATGCATTATAATTGTGCTAGCATCCATAAACTCATGTTACTTTTGCAACTTTGATAACATTGAGCTCAACATCACATATATTGCTTGCTCATCATCATCACAATGCTAAATCCAAGAATTGTAGTCCTCTTGTGTTGCAATTTTGGTAGGTTCTATTGGAACACTTTATTCTAAGACAAAGACTTTCTTCTCTAACTTAAGAATAATCTTTAAGTTACAATACCAACTATGAAGTTATGTCTAGTAAATTTATTAACATCAAGTATGCTTCAAATAGATATAGAAAGCTATATGTTAAATGAATAATTTTGTTAGAATTATATATTAACATAAACCATAAGATATTTGGACTTTTAATCTAATGATTACTCCTCTATTTTATTTAAATTTTGTTAACTTTTTAGTGACAAAATTGTCGTAGGCTAGGATCCGATATTGCTAAAAGAAAATGACAACAAGGGTTAATCACTTTATTTAAGTGTGATTAGGTAGATACTTACTACCAATCACATGTCATGTAACTCCTAAACTTGTTAAGTTGACAACTCTTGCCATAATAACTTTTGTCAATCATATTTGATATGATGCTTAACTTTTGCCTCCAAAATAAATGATTATGACTAAGGCCAACTCATCAAAGATTTTGATTAAATCAAACCATTATTTATAACCTAAACATATTTGATGTCAACCTTGATCTTGATAAAGGCTAAGTAATCAAGGAATGAAAAAAAAAAAACTCTAATTTTGATTATAATAATGGAAGATAATGATATAGATATAAATTACTTAGAGGGATATTATTTTGTTTTTAAACTTTAGAATAAAATATTTTGAATGAAAGAATGCACCATTTGAGTTTCCAAGAGGTCTCACTTAAAAACCAAATTCCTTAGGTTTTTATTGCTTTTTTCTTTTGACAAAACTAGCCTAAACATGTATTGATCAAACAAATAGTTGAATTAAGGTTATTAAGTCTTATATATGCATTTATATTCATTGATCATTTATATTTATGAATTTCATACATAATATAACATGTATCATAGGCCACTAGTAGGATGATTATAAACTTTTAATCTAGAATAATTTTTTTAAGCCAACAAAATAAATTATTAGGTCATATCCTAGAAGGAACAAATCACAAAGTATTTTAAATGCTACGAACTTGATCTCCTTGTTCCTTGGTCTATCATGACTTTTTGTTTTCTTCCTTTTCTTTTCACTATAAAAATTTAATTTATATTATAATAAAATCCTAATTCTACAAAAATTAAATTTACAATCCAAAAAAAATAGAGAAAGGCAAGACACACAAGTCTTATTTATAAATTAAATAATAAACCAACATATAATTCTTTTGTCTAATCCTATTGGTCTAGTATGTAATTATCCTTTCCATTCATTTAAACACACACATTCCATTCATTTAAACACACACACACACACACACACACACACACACACACAATATAATCAAAAACTATAAATCCATGTTTATTCAATTAGTATGTTTACTGTAATTCTTTAGGTTTAAAATTAAATTACTAACATAAATTTTTCTATATTATTAAAATTTTATTTTAATCACATTAAATTTAGTAATTTTATAGAATCCATATTCTACTAGGAAATATTTTGCTTATTTAATTTGAGATAATTTCTTAATCACATTAGCAGATAGTTTTTTAATTAAATTAGGAGTCAATTATTTAATCATTTTAGGAGATAGTTTTCTAATTACATTGAAAACATATTTTTCTTAATGGTATTAGAAATAGGATAAGCCTTAAATCAACCTTAGAATAAAGCAATATTATGAACAAAGAAGTACATAAACCATGCATGAATAAAATAGGCTTTAAAAACCATTGTTAAAAAATTAAGAACATATATGCAGTAAAAAATTTAAAATAAAAAAATAACTTTCTTGATTCTCATAAGAGAATTATTTTATTATGCATGGTTTATGATAAATAAGAATTAATAAAATAAATGAGATTATATGACAAATCTTAAACCAATAAAATTTTCTACAATTATGGTCTTTTTTTAGATTTTCTGTAAAATCAAATCTTCTAACTCAATTTTGATATTGAATATGTCCAAATTAGATTCTCTTTGAAAACACAAAGATTTAGATCTTAGAGTCCTCTTCCTATTGCCTCTAGAATCACGTCAATTCAATTTTTAAGTAAAAAGTTATAGCTAAAATATGAATATTATACGAATACCATTTTCTTAAATAAGCCACTCAAATGTATGGTTTCTAATGGTATCCACATAAAATAGAGAATTAAAAAATTTAAATTTTACTAAATTCAATGTTACGTAAGTATCTTTTCTTTAGTGCTAACTTAAGAAGAGAGATTTGAATTGGAATTTTGGTGGTTTTTTAAATTTTAGTTTTTGAAAAACTATTACATACGTTTTTCCCAAAAGAAAAGAGGTATTTATAGTGTCGAGTTATTTACTCTTAATCACATTATAAATATTTAGATAGAGATAGAGTTTAATCCTACTTAATAGGATTGTTATTTTATTCTAATTAAATAACTAATTATCTTTTAATTAATTAAATTAATGAAATATAATTTATCATATTTCTAATTATTCTTTTAATTATCATAATAATTAAATAGGATTTATTATTATGATAAAACTAAAAATATAATTAAAAATAAATAATTTATTTAATTACATCCTTAAACTTTTATGAATTAAAGATAACACCTATACTTTTAGAAATTGCAAAATAGTGTTAATATTTCTAATTTTACAAATTGATTCAAAATTTTTAAAATTCTATTATTCTATTCATAATTTTGAACATTATGAATTTATACCAAAAGTTTAAGAGCTTAATAATTAAGTCCTAAAATTTAATTCTTTACAGCTTATCCTTAATTCTTTAATATTTTAAAGTATGTAACCCATTAGATGTTTTCTTATATTCGCAATGGAGATGGTTATTAACTTCTTAAGTCTAGATAAATTAATCTAATTATTTATTTTTAATTAATTCATTTAATTAAGAAACTAATTTTCATAGACCAAGAATAGCATCTAGCAATATATTATGACCCCCAATTGAGAAAAAAATAATAATTTTAGTAAAACCTATTTTATGTATGATTACTATATGATTTAAACCTTTCCTTTATACATATCTAATGTATGATTTTAGAGTATGAAAAATATCTACTTTATTAAATTATGGTCATTGAAAATTTTTTGACTTAAATTAATAATATAATTTTAGAGTTTTTAAAACTTTTTTCAGAACTCACTATGGCCATAAACTTGTATTATCACTTAGTTCAAAATTGTGTCACTTGAAAAATTAACTCTATATTATCTAGAGTAGTGAATCCTTCATTGATCTCTCATAACTTTTGTGTGCTTTTCATATTGCCTAATAATTACTTTGTGCACAACTTTGCTATGAACGATGGAGGTGTAATGTCAAAGCATATATGATCCATATATAAGATACCATAAGAACCTCAAGCCTAAGGATCATTCATACCATTGTAACTTAAAGAAGTCTTATAGTAATGCAGATGACACTTTATATGGGTTCTTGAGCAGGACAGTTTGATGTACTTATTCTTTAATAAGTATCCATATGTTAGACTAAATGAACATCTTTACTTGTATCTTATGAGATTAGCTACATTCTTTCTTTAAAAAAGCAAACATAACATATGTCAATTTAGTTTAGATTTATTAATGTTCTAATTTTGATAATTCTATAAACGAAAGCATTTAAGAATAACAAGATCCCATGAATTTAAGTTAAATTCTTTTATTGTTATTCTAAGGTCTTTATTTTATAAGTAGTCAACATTTATTTTAGACAAAACTTCTAAAAAAAATATCAATTTTATTAATAATTTATAATTACATATTTGTTTTTATTAGATTTAGGGCATATAACTAATACTTATAAGTGCGCATCTTCACGAATATTTTTAAGCACTTGTGCATTTTGTTAAATTGCTCATAAAAATCATGGACCATATCAATGTAATCTTTGTATCTAAATTGCTAACTAATTTTTTTATAATTAATTATGTTTTGTGACACTCAGATATAAATAAACCCTAATTTTTATTATCTCTTATCTTTGAAAATATTTTATGGAGTTATTGGAAGGAGACCGAGTGAAAATCGATTAAATAAGTTATTTTGTCGGGTAAGGGTAAAATAGTTTTTTCACTCAAAATTGAGGCCAAAGTGAGTTTTGATCGCATAAAAAGTCTCAGAATTTCATAAATATTATGTTGGTATATTTAATTTCAATTCGAGACGCGGTTGGTATATTTTTGGGAAGTCGAAAATAAAAAAGGGTAAAATCGTTATTTGATAAAGTTTTGATTGATCAAGCTAGATGTCAAGAATATAAATTAGTATGATAGAGTGTGTTAGAAGGAAAGATAGATTTTATAAGCATAAGAATGCCAAAATTTCTATTTTAGACAAAAAGGGATAATTTTGCTAAAAAGGGCAAAATGGTCATTACGTTAAGGGTCGGAAGGACTCTGCCAGATTTTGATCACCTATAACTCTTGTAAATATTGTAAATAAGATATAGAAAAAGTAGAATTGAATTAGGATGTGAATTTCTCTAGAAAGGATGAAAAATGACGAAAGTGACCAATTTTCTTTATTAGGGGTAAAATGGTTTTTTCACAAAAAATTAGAAGAAAAAGTGGTAATTAAAATTGATGGACTAAAGTGAAAGAGTATAAAAATGGCTTGGGTAGTCTCATAATTTTCTTGGGAGCTAAATGCAAGTTTTGAAATATTTTTGGGCAATAGTATAATTTTGAAAAATATGGATTTGGATAAGATGGGTTGACTTTTCAAAATTGAAACAAAATGCACTTTTCTTCTTCCTTGCCGTGAGGTGCTTCTCCCTTTCTCTTTCAATTTTTTGGACAAAAATCAAGCAAAATCTTTTAATCCGCCCGATTAAACGCGTTACTGCAGAAGGAAAAGTTGTTTTACGCGTCGAGAGCTTTAATCTGACGGTAAAAGTTCTTGATTTCATTAAGTTTCAATTTATGGGTTTGATGAAAAGTGGTTTTTAAAAGTGGTTTATGGTTTTTAATGGTGATTTAGGTGGTTTTGCGGTATTGGGAGGTTCAATCAAGCAATTGGCATATTTTAAGGTAAGGAAATGTAATTTTCTTTTACGAAATTTGTGATTGGTGGTTGATTTGTATAGGAATGGATTTAGGGATGATGTTTAGATGAAATTGGGTATAGAATAATGTAGAAAATAGAAGAAAATTTGAAAGAGGGGCAAAATAGTAAATTTGGAGTACTGTTATCAATTGTGTGACTACATTAGTTATGGATCCGAATATTCAGATACCCTTCACACCCATTGGCTTGGTTATAGCTAGATTACATGATTGATCATATATAAAATATATGCTCAACCCGATAGACGAGTGGTGTGAATGGATGAGGGTTGAGCGAATTTATTTTGTGACCACGATCCATAACTGTGTTAGCACGACCGGTCATATATTTGTCGATAATTTATTAAAAATATCATGTGTTTTTTATTTAAAAATGCATGTAGATTTATTTGTATTCTATATAATAACTATGAGTATTATGTGGATAGTGATACATAGTATATGGTCGGAGTGTATTTATCTCGTTAGATTATGTTAAAGCGATATGAGTTTAATAACCTTTACGTCATCAGTATCGTATAGTATATATAGTAGAAAAATAAATTCTGTACTAGAATATTATGTTTCCTTACTGAATTGTTTCGCTCACCCTTTGTGAATTATGATTTTTATAGATAATGTGACGCTGCGGGATATGAATGCGAACTCTTCGAGGTGTTAACAAGGCTAGTATCTTGATAATGTGGGTATTTTTGGTGTTAATGCATAATTATACATATGTATCTATATGTATATGTATATATATACGTTAGTACAATAAACTTGTATTTTTAGGTTACATACTATGAATTATGTGTGTAACCAGGATATTATACATATCCAACTTTCGCATATATATATATATATGTATAAATTATTTTGGCTATAAATACGTTTCTTAACTTAAATTAAATTTAGGTTATTTTTTAATACTTGACCCATGATATATATATATTTATATGATTATTATTTTTAGATAGGGTGCGTACTACCAAGTGGCATACTACATCTTAAAGATGATTGCGTGTGTGTAAGGGTGTACTACATTGGTGTACCGTTGGGTTATCCATTATATAAATGCATAACCTCTGGTACGCACTCTATCAATATTGTCAAATATCTTATTTAAAATAGATTATGTTTTAATTAATAGTTATGTGTGGATATATATATATATCTTTATATTTAAAAAAAAAATTTCAGATTATATTTTATGTAGTTGATTTTAAATAGAGGGGTGTTACATTTTTATAAATTAATGAATAGATTTTTAAGGGTAAAAGTAAAAATGTAAATTTTTATTAAGGTTATTTTTGAGATTTTATTTTTAGATGAAGATAAGGTTTAAATGAGTTAAATTAAATTTTGGCCTAATTTGCTGAATAATGCCTAAGCCCAAATTTTTCATAATTTCACTAAACTATTTATGCCACCATTTCTTCTTCTTTTTTTTTTTTTTTTTTTCACTTGGCCCAATTTATTTAAGTTTAAACCCAAGCCCAAGTTACCTAATTCTATAAAGTTCTACACACTTCTCCATTTTTCTACAAAAATCACCATTTTTGTTTTCACCTCCCATGTTGGCTGCCACATCCATTCTCGCATAACTAAAATTCTAGCTTTAAATAAGTTGTAGGAAGGTTCATTAGCTTAGAAAAATCAAGGAAAACAAACCTGACACGAAAAGTTTTCTTCATTTTTTACTTAGGGTTTATTGAAGGAGAAATCCAATGAAAGAAAATTCAAGGAGAAAAAAATTCTAAATTTGGAAAGTTTGTGGTAAGTGTCTTAATTATTATTCATACTTAGAATCATACTAGAAATTAATAGGAAGTATGCTATAAATTGTTGATCTTGAAGTCCTAGGACACTAAAATTTTGGAATATGTAGGTATATGCTTTTAGTTTAATTTCATGATGAATTTAATATTTGTGTGAATATATGTTAAAGAATGATTTGATAACGTGTGTATATAAATATATTTTGTTGTTTAAATAGATATGAATTTATATTTAGTTGTAGGAATGAATAAATTTAGTAATATGTATGTGTAGGTAATATGTACATGTAAGAAATATGAAATTTATGTTGAGTTAAGAAAACCTTGGTAGTAAAATTTGGTGTATGTGTATGTGTATAAGCATAAACATAGTATGTTAATAAGTTTGTATATGAATAAATACTCTCTAGGTCAGGATACTTCATAAGGATTTTATACAATAGGAGAATTAGATTGGTAGTGTCAACCCTTCCTTAACCGATGAATAAATGGATACGTTTTAAATATTTTTTAATGATATGAATATAATATTTTATGAATATAAATTTATTTGCAATGTTTTGTGATAAAATAATTTTAAATGTTTGATTGTTCTATGAATTTGAATTTATGAATTTCTTTATGAATATGGTTTTAAAATGACAAAGTAAGAATGAATTTATATGAAAAGGTAGTTGAGGGTTGAGTAAATTATTTGTGAATGTATGTTTGATGAATATGATCTGAAAATTATTTTATGATTTCATAATTTATGAGTATAATGTAAATATATGTTTATAATTTTTATGATTGACTTTGGTATAAGTATTCGACTGTGCACATATATGGATATTATGCATTGATGTATTAACTTTCCTCCTTTATTAAAAATAGAGTATGAGTGGTTATTTCTTCTTTATTATTTATGAGGGAATAAAGGAGTGGGTGGGGGATAATAAAATGTTTGACACTACACTCCTTATTCAGGATAATACAAACAAATGAGTTTAATAATTTTGTTATATCTAAATATATGAAAATTCTCATTAGCGAGTTTTGAGATATCCACCAAAGGCACATTGGGAGATGTCTTAGGGATAGATTTTCGGATGAGCCTATATATTTTTTATTAGATCATCCACAAATATGACACAAGAATATTTTCCGATGACTTATTTGAATATGAATGAATGATTGATTATAAATTGTTATATATATATATATATATTATATACTTTTACTCTTGTATTGAAATTTTAGTTCACCATCGTACATTTATTCACTGAGTCTATACACATGTTTTCTTTTTAAATATTTTTAGATTTGATATGCTTTAAGGAAGTCATCCTTCAACATTCCTTGGTATAGAGTTTGTGGCATGCATTTTATTCTTGGAGACTTTTCTAAGTATATAATGCTTTTCATTTATATGTAAATATTTTATAGAAAGGATTTGGAAGGATTTATGAAGATAATAAGTTTGTAGAACATTACATTCATATATATATATATATATATATTATATTTTACATATTTGGTATGCGTATATTATTTGGGTTGGCTATATGAGAAAGCAAAAGTCTTATACATTCATGTAGGATACTAGGGGTAGGTATATCTCACGGGTGTGTGGCGATTGTTATGTACCTAAATCAATGAGTTAGGGTGTGACATTAGTATCAAAGCTAAGGCTTTTAAGGGAACATATAAGTATTAGGATCCCTTAGGATGAATCATGATTAATTTGATAAAAGTTTGGACTATTTACATATTATAGGACTTATAGAATGCTACCACAAAAGGATGTGGATGACCTTGTACCATTATTAGGAATTTTGATTTTTGAGGCATGCTCATTTTTTATTAGATTTGAGATTGTATAAAGATTGTCAGCATTACACTTGTTTAGCATGTTATTAAAAAGTTATTTTCATTAGAATATGAATTGATATTTATTATCCTTTTATAGAAATAGTTAATTTAGAATTCAGTATATAAGAACTATGAAGTGAAATTTAAAGGATAATTTCTTGAGGATTGGCTTAATTTTGATAATAGATTTAGATATAATTTTTGGGAATAGATTTAATTTTTTATATATTATTTCTTTGTTGTTTTGTAAATTCATGTTGTTATTCTTTGTTAATTTTGTAGTATGGTTAGGACTAAGTACGACTAATGGACATATGTCAATCATAGTGAACAGTGCATATTGGGCAGATTTCTTGTAAAAGATTTTAAAAAATTACATGTAGGAAGGGTGAGAGAAAAATTAAAAGGAACTACTGTGCATTATATCGATAATGATCCTGGTCTAAGGATAATTGTGGAAAGAGTACAAGAGGTAGTGATGGGTTTGTGAGTATATGGAAAAGAAGGAAATAAAAATAAGCTTGTGACTCGCCACCTATTTTTTGTTAAAAGATTTCTTAACACTTATTGTATAGAAAGAAGGTGGCTAAGGAAGTTGATAAATGATATGGTAGGTGAATCGTGTTTAGTGGGTGAAACTAGTGAGAGAAGATCAGTAACCCTAGATCCTTTTCTTGTTGGGATGGAAGAACCTTTTAAACTTGTGATTGTTGAGAAGAATTATGCCAAATGGTGGGGACATGATGTATAAAGAGGAATTCAGCTACTGAAAACTTTTATGTACATATTTTGTGAATAGCTAGTACTGTATATATAACTTTAGTTACTTATGTTACTTTTGTCTTTGTAGAGGTATCTTTTTGAAAGAATGTAGATTTCTACGACTTATGTAGAAATAATTTTATAGTAAATGCTTTGTTATAATACTATTTGGAATATATTTAGTTATTACACTTTTACTATTATAAATGGTATCATGAGTTTTGTTATGTCTAGCAATGTAGAATTAGAATTCTCATTTATTGAGGAAAGGATAGATTTATTAAATTTGCTAGACCATAATAAAAAATTGTTATTACATCTCGAGTCTTTTACAAGTAATGAGTCCTATGGACATAAAGGTGGTGAAAAAGTAGGAATTCAATAGCATTAAGGGAAATTCAAGAAATTCCAAATTTCTTGATATTGAATAGAAAAACTAATCTATTAACTAATGAAAAAAGCGAAGAAACAAGAGATTAATTATCCTACTTATGATTTAGAACTAGTTGCAGTAATTTTTATATTGGGAATATAAATGTATCACTTATCTAGTGAAATGTGTTAGATATTTGCCAACTATAAAAGTTTGAAATATTTAATTACTCAGAAATAGTTAAAGTAAGACAAAGAAAGTGGTTTGAATTACTAAAGCATTTGGAAAGCAAACTTAGTAACATATGTTTTTAGTCAAAATTTATGATTTTTTTTAGATCTTTTTACGTGTCTTTATTTTTTGATTTGAAATTTCAAAGAATAATCTTAGAGACTGATGATTTTGGTACTTTGATAGCAAATTTTGTATTTGGCCTTTCTTGTTAGATTAGATAATAGTAGGAATAAACAATTTCTAAATAGATATTTAAAAATTTGAGAATTAGAAAATTTTAAAAGGGAGAATTTAGTGATCTCCAAATTGAATAAGGTAATATTTTGGTTTTAAAAGGTAGAATTTGTATTTCTAAGGATAGCCAATTTGGAAACTATACTATAGGAAGCCATAGTTTAGCATATGCTATGCATCCAATATGGTATTAAAAAATGTATAGGATTATTAAGGAATCTATTAGTGATCTAGTATGAAAGAGCACAATATTGATTTTGTTTCAACGTATTTAGTATGCCAATAGATATTAGTTAACTATTAGAAACTAGAAAACACATTATAACTACTATCCTTTCCATAATGGAAATGGGAGCAAGTGATCATGGATTTTATAGTGGGTTTATCAAAAACTTAGAGGGGTTATGATGCTATTTTGGGTGATTATTGATAGACTTATTAATTTAGCCCACTTTCTTGTTATCCAAAACACTGAATATTTGAAAAAATTAACTAAGCTATATATGGATGAGATAGTTAGACTTCATAAAATTTCAATATTTATTGTGTTAGATAGGGATGCCAAATTTACTTCTTAATTTTGGACCAAATTATAAGAAACTCTTGGAACTTCATTGAAATTAAGATCAGCATTCCACCCTTAAACAGATGGCTAATATGAGAGAACCATCCAAACTTTGGAAGACATGTTCAGAGAATGTGTGATTGATTTTCAAGGTAGTTGGATCATCATTTGTTTCTAATTGAGTTTGCTTACAATGACAGTTTTCAAGCTAATATTGGAATGGTACCATATTAAGCACTTTATGGTAGAAAGTGTTGATCTCCCTTGTGCTAGAATGAAGTAGGTGAGCATAAGTTGCATAATATTAAGCTAATTAAAAAAGATACCACTAAGAAAATAAAGATAATCCAAACAAGATTAAAAATAACATAGGATAGATAGAAAAAATTTTACAGAGAACCAAAAGAAGAACTTAGAAATCAAGATTGGTGATCGAATATTTTTGAAAGTCGCTTCTTAGAAAGTTGTCATTAGGTTCAAGAGATGAGGTAAATTGAACCCCAGGTATATTGAACCTTTTAAGGTCGTTAGAAGAATTAAAGTTATGGCATATCATCTAGAATTTCCTACTAGAATTAGATCAAGTTCATAATGTCTTCCATGTCTCACTATTGAGAACATATCTCTCTGATCCATCTCATATTCTTAAAACTCCATCGGTTTAACTCCATGAGGATCTATCTTTTGAGGTATAGCCAGAGGAAATATTAGATTGGAGGAAAAAAGTGTTGAAAAACAAAGTTGTACCAAAGGGTAAGGTATGGTGGAGGAATAGTAGTATAAGGGAAGTCACATGGAAAACAATAACCTTCGTGGTATAACAATATCTTCACCTATTTTCTAGTGCTAGTAAGTTCCATATTTTAGAAATTTTGGGGATAATTTTTTTTCAAAGGGGTAGGATTATGGAAACCGTATTAAATCTTCAATACTCTTTTAGATGCATTACATATACATTTATGACATGTTATGATATTTTGTATATACATAAAAATATTATATCAAGCATATGCATACTTAGTTGGTATAGAATCAAGACATATGATAAATAGTATATATATACAAGTATTAAAACTTTAGGAAGGTAATAATATGATTTTTATAAGGGCTAATTTTGTAAATTAGTGAATAGATTTTTAAAGGTAAAATAAAAATGTAAATTTTTATTAAGGTTATTTTTGAGATTTTATTTTTGAATAAAGATAAGGTTTATATGGGTTAAATAAAATCTTGGTCCAATTTGCTAAATGAAGTTTAAGCCCAAATTTTTCATAATTCCACCAAACTATTTAAGCTACCATTTCTTCAATTTTTTTTTCACTTGGCCCAATTTATTTAAGTTCAAACCCAAGCCCAAGTTACCCAATTCTATAAAGTTCTACACACTTTTCTATTTTTCTACAAAAATCACCATTTTTTTTTTCATATCCCATGCTTGCCACCACATCCATCCTTGCACAACCAAAATTCTAGCTTTAAATAAGTTGTGGAAAGGTTCATTAGCTTAGAAAAATTAAGTAAAATAAGTCTTACACCAAAACTTTTCTTAATTTTTCACCTAGATTTTATTAAAGGAGTTATCCAAGGAAAGAAAATTCAAGGAGGAAAATTCTAAATTTTGGAAACTTGTGGTAAGTGTCTTGATTATTATTCATGTTTAAAATCATGTTAGAAATTAATAGGAAGCATGCTATAAATTGATGATTTTGAAGTTTTAGGAAACCACAATTTTAGCATATGTAGGTCTGTGCTTTTAGTTTGATTTTATGATGAATTTAATGTTTATGTGAATATATGTTAAAGAGTGATTTGATAGAGTGTGTATATAAATATATTTTGATGTTTAAATCGATATGAATTTATATTTGGTTGTAGAAATGAATAAATTTAGTAATATGTATATGTAAGAAACATGAAATAAATGTTGAGTTAAAAAAATGTTGGTAGCCAAATTTGGTGTATGTGTATGTGTTTTTGTGTATTGTTTCTTATATGATGGAAGAATTATGAATTGATGATTATATTGGTAATTAAGTTATGTTAAGGATATGTAGATGATTATATATTTATGTTAAATAAAAACTTATTTATAAAATATGTTGAATAAGATGGAATGATAAAAGTG
This sequence comes from Khaya senegalensis, assembly GCA_032402905.1. Taxonomy (NCBI): domain Eukaryota; kingdom Viridiplantae; phylum Streptophyta; class Magnoliopsida; order Sapindales; family Meliaceae; genus Khaya; species Khaya senegalensis. The sequence continues at coordinate 7,356,864 of CP135556.1, read as the reverse complement.
ATGTAGGTGAAATATTGTTGGAATATTGAAATGATTAAAATTATGAAGAAAAAATTGAAAATGATTTTGGTCAAGGAAATATTGATATTATAAATTTATCCGGTGTTTTTAATAGTGATATTTTTCTTAGGTTGAATATTATATGTTTAAGAATGATTAGAGAAAAATTAAAACATTATATTAGTATGAATTATTCTATAACAATTTTATTGTTTAAGGTGCAACTTTAGTATTATGTTGAAATATAATTTGGGTATGAAAAATTTATCTTGAAATTGATATAATGATGAATATGAAGTAATTTAATTAAATGAGAATTAATACTTATCGACTTTGTAAAAATAGTATGAATTTTAGTGAGATATATTCTATGGATTGGCATAAAGATGCTAAGTATGTTTTGATATGAATGTGATGTAGTTTCAACGTCTTGAATAAAATTTTAATTAAATGCCTTGATAAATGTCAACTAGAAGTATTTACATTGCATGCATTACATCAAGATCGTATTACTTAGAATAAATATAGTACGTTAATAAGTTTGTATATGAATAAACATTTTCTAGGTTGGGATACTTCACAAGAATTTTACATGACAGGAGACTTAGATTATGAGTATTAACTCTTTTATAATCGGTGAGTAGATAGATATATTTTTAAATTTTTTTAATGATATGAATTAAATATTTTATAAATATAAGTTTATTTTCAATGCTTTGAGATAAAATAAATTTAAATATTTAATTGTTCTGTGAATTTAAATTTACAAATTTTTTATGAATATGATTTTAAAATGACAAAGTAAGTGTGAATTTATATGAAAAAGTGTTGAGAATTGAGTAACTTATTTGTGAATATATGTTTTGATGAATATGATGTAAAAATTAATTTATGATCTCATGATTTAATAAGTATAATGTAAATATATGTTTATGATTGTCATAATTGACTCTGTTGTAAGTGCCTGATTCAGGTCCAACTATGCATAGATATGGACATTATGCATTGATCTATATGTTTCCTCACTTATTAGAGATAAAGTATAAAAGTGCTTATTTTCTCCTTAATACCTATAAGGGGATAAAGGAATGGGCACCAGATAACAAAGTATTTCACGTCGCACTCCTTTTCCAGGCTAATACTAATAAATGGACTCAATAATTTTATTATATATAAATATATGAAAATTCTCATTAGCGAATCTCAAAATATCCACTAGAAGTGTATTGGGAGATATTTCGGAAAAAAATTTCCAAATGAGCCCAAATTTCTTTTACTAGATAATCTACAAATATGATATAAGAATATTTTTCAATCACTTATTTGAATATGAATGAATGATTGATTATGAATTGTTATATATATATATATATATATATATATATATATATAAACACACACACACACATACTCTTACTCATGTATTGAAATTTTAGTTCATCGTTGTCCATCTATTCACTAAGTGCATATCCACATTTTCTTTTTCTTAAAAATATTTTTAGATTTAAAATATTTTTAAATTTAAAACGCTTCAAAGGAGTCATCCTTCCACATTCTTTTTTATAGAGTATGTGGTTTGCATTTTATTCTTGGAGACTTTTCTAGGAAAATAATGCTCTCCATTGATATGTAAATATTTTATAAAAAAGATTTAGAAGGATTTGTGAAGATAATAAGATTGTAGAACATTCATTCGTATATATTATATACTTTGCATTTTTGGCATGCATATATTATTTGGGCTGGTTATATGAGAAAGCAAAAACTTTACACATTTGTGTGGGACACCAGTAGTAAATGTACCTTATAGGTGTGTGACAATTGTTATGCACTCAAATCGGTAGATCATGCTGTGATAAAATACATAACCAAAAAATATAATAGAAGTAATCTTCTTCTTTGTTATTTATTATTATTTTGTATTTTTAATTAATTATAAAAATATTTTAATATGACAAATATTTTTAAATGTGCATAAAAAAACTAAAATGTATAGTACAATTATTTAATTGAGAGCTATTTTTGTATTTATAAACAGAAAAATTTCTAAAAATGACTTTATTTTACAATTACTTTACTAATATGACTTATTTTAAATATTTTTTATTAAAATAATCAATTTTTTTTAAATTTGGACACATTTATCCCTACATGATCCTTTTTATTCTTTTTATAAAACACATTCAAAACTTGTTCTCTCAACTCAAAAACTTCAATGAATCTTATTATCTCAACTCAAAAATTTCGGTGAATATTTGGCAAGCATAAATATATTAAGTTCTTCTCTATTTTTTCATCCATTTTGTTTGATATCATCAATCAATATTTGCATATATTATATTTGAGCCTCATTTTATAGATTCATTGAATTTATATTTAAAAATTAAGTTATTTTAAAAAATTTATCTCAAAAATTGACCATTAGATATGGAGCGCCATGGGAGCTCTATATTAGCCCACATGGCACTCAATATGAAGTGCATAAGGGTGCTTTAGCTCCAATGGCCCTTATTGAGTGCCCTTAGGAGCCCAATACTAGGCGCCCTTATTGATATGTTGTTTTTTATTAATTTTTTAAAATTTTAAAATAATAAATTAATGATAAATTATATTATTAATATTTAAATTTAGTATTAATATTATTATCTTGATATAGAATATTTTTAATTTTTTTTTACTTTATATTACCTATCTATTAATTCAAAATAAATAATATCTTTATTATGTACCTTTAATTGTTATGAATGTGAAAATAATTTTCATTAATAATTAAATATGTTTTATGTTATTTTTATTTACATAGTTATAGATGATTATTTGCAAATAACAAGGACATAATCGAGTGACAAGTAAGAATTCGATGCATCACAACTAGCTTCAATGATTAAGTGTTTTAGTGATTGTAAATTTGAAACTAACAAACTTATGCTACCTATTATTATATTTTGACTTTCACAACTTCCATTATATGATATGCAGTTACATTAACAGTTAATTTAGTAAGTTATAATACATATTATATTATGAAGATCAAAATCTATCATATTTTACATATTTATGTTTTATGTTAGATATTGTATATAATATCCAATTGTAGCTACTGCTACTCGTAAACAATACATAATATAATACATAAACCAACAACAATGTTGCCAAATATAATAATTGACAACACAAGTTTGTAACTTTAAAATTTACAATCACTAAAATACATAATTACTACAACTAGTTGTGGCATATCGATTCTTGCATGTTGTTCAATTGTGTCCATATTATTAACAAATTATCATCCATACATGTGCAAATAAAAGTAACATAAAATATATTAAATTATTAATAAAAATTATTTTTATGTTTATAATAATTAATTATGCATAATAAATATATTATTTATTTTTAAATTAAAAAATAAGTAACATAAAAAAAATATGTTATATAAAATAAAAATTTTTAAATAATTTATATTAAAATAATAATAATATTAAATTTACATAGTAATAATATAATACATAATTAATTAATTATAATTTAAAAAATTTTAAAAAATATCTAGCACCTAAGGGAGCTCGATAAGGGTCATTGGATATTGAGCTCCATGCAGAGCTCCTTTAGCACTTGATATCTAATGACTAATTTTTGGAATCAATTTTTTAAAATAATTTAATTTTTAAACACAAATTCAACAAATTTATTAAATGAAGTTCAAATATAATATATGCAAGTACTAATTCATGATAGTAGGTAAAATGAGTGAGAAAATGAAGAAGAATTCGCTTTTTTTATGTTTACTAGATAGTCTTTAAAATTTTTAAGTTGAGAGAATGGGATTTGATGGGTTTTGTGTTGAGAGAATGAGTTTTGAATGTATTTTGTTAAAAAGAATAAAGTGGGTTAAATAGGGGTAAATATATTTAAATTTGAAAAAATTAATTATTTTGATAAAAATAATTTTAAATAGGTCATGTTCATAAAGTAATTGTAAAATAAAATTATTTTGAAAATTTTTCTTTCATAAAAGTGTATGAATTAAAGATTAAATTTTGAATTGTTTTAGATGTGTGTGGAACAAAAGGTGGGCAAAGTATATTTTAGGATGTCAACAAATTTATTTTTTTTTTTATTTTGACAGGAATAAAAATATGCATGAGCCAATTATTATTATTATTTTTTTAAAGAAAGATAGGATGATGGAGAAAATAGGAAATTTAAGTTGACGTCAATGATAAAAAAATAAAAAGGCATAATTATTTAGGTTGTTTGATCTGCAGCGCTAATTCTGAATGTAGTGGCTGCTTGGAATTGAAGTGGATTGAATTTCCAAATGTGGTAATACCCAAAAGAAACAGTTAATTAATCATGAAATTCTTATTAATTGTTTTTATAGGAAGAAAATAAATCAATATTTGATGACAGAGCCACGTCAATCTTCCATTCTTTATCCACTAAATTAAGTACATAAAAGAAAATCAACTGACACAAAAGCAGAATTTATCCATTAAATTGATCGGTTTTCAATCAAATAATAAATAAAATAAAATTGTTGCGCATTGGCTGGCCGGCTGCTGTTGCCACCGCTACATGGCAAGGATTAGAAAAGGAGTTAGTGGGAGTTTATTATTTATTTTAACTGCCTCTCCTCATCTAACCTCACCTCACCTCACCTCACCCACCTCACCATAGTGTATCCGCGTTGTTGCTGAATAAATTCAAACTTCTTAGTTGTTTTCGATAAACTTTGAATGTTCCATATCTAAGCTGGTGAATGCCCTTTAATATCTCAATTAGACTTCTGCTTTACAAAAATAATTAAAAAAAAAAATGAAAATGAAATTTCCTGTATTTGAAAGAATCAATTCAAGAAATCATTTTGTACCTGACAATTTGCCACCCAATTAAGAAGACTATTGACTTTGACTAATCCCCAATATACATTAACCAAAAAAAGAAAATTGTGTATTTACACCAGCAATATGATTAATGATATATTTTGGTTCTAATTCTATGCCCCCTTTCCCTTGGAGCAGGGGTGCAATGGAGAGCCGAGCTTCGACCCACGATGAATTTCTGAGTGTGGGGAGGGGGATTTCGGTGATCTGATATTGTGGTGATGATGTAGCTTGTGACTTTGGCGATGGTTGACATTAATCTTCTTGGCTTCAGAATCAGAATCCTTCAGAGACTCAGTTGGAACTGTATAAACAAAAGTTCCATTGGAAGAAATATCATCAAAATCCTTGAGAGGATCTAAAGTCTTAACAACGGTAGTCATATTGGGTCTTTGCTTTGCCCTGTGGCTAAGGCATTGATAAGCCAATGCAGCTGCCTTGCGAGCTCCAGTTTCTGAGTATTGACCTTCCAGTCTCGGATCCATTATCCGGCTAAGTTTGCGGGGATCATTCAGCATAGGCCTTGCCCACTCTACTAAGCTTTGTTCTCTCTGAGGACGGCTTTTGTCTACTGATCTTCTCCCCGTCAGAAGCTCTAACAGTACAACTCCAAAGCTATAAACATCGCTCATTGCAGTTAAGTGACCTGTCATGATGTATTCAGGAGCGGCATAGCCTTGTGTGCCCATTACTCTTGTGGAAACGTGCGTGTCATCTCCTTCTGGACCGTCTTTTGCCAGTCCAAAATCCGAGAGTTTAGCAGTATAATCCTGAGAATATGAATGGAAATAAATAAATGTTAAAAGCTTTAAATATAGAAGAAGAAGAGTCTAATATTCCTTCGTACTTTCACATGTAAAAGTCAATTAGGAAGAAAATAAAGAACTATATACTTACGGAGTCTAACAAGATGTTTGAACCTTTAAAATCCCTGTATATAACTGGCTTTTCTGCTTCATGGAGAAAGGCTAGGCCCTTTGCAGCTCCAAAAGCAATTTTCATTCTTGTTGACCATGGTAATGATACAGAGTATCCTGCAAGGACAAGAAAAAGAGCCGAAAAAGTTTAGATTACTAGATTTTGTCCTCTGATTACAATTGATCAAACAAATTAATTACAACTTACTTCTAAATAGATGATTCTCTAAGCTGCCTCGTGGCATATATTCATATACCAGAAGCCGATGTTCTTCTTCACAACAGTACCCAATCAGCTTCACAAGATGCGGGTGCCTCAATTGCCCAAGAAAGATCACTTCAGTCTATTACCAAGAAAGAATAAACATCAATGATTAATAATTAAAAACCAGCGTGGAAGAAAGAAAGAAACCGCGAAAGCAAAATCAGCATATAGAAGACAATGATTAAATTGATCAATTACTAACGTACCAACCACTCTTTATGTCCTTGTAAACCATCCAAATTCAAGAGCTTAACGGCAACAGGCTGAGCCTTCAAACTAGGCCTAAGCTTTTCATCGATGAAGCCTTTGTGGACTGGTCCAAACCCGCCTTCCCCAATAAAATTACTGGAGGAGAAGCTCTGAGTTATTACTTTCAGCTCGGCGAATGAGAAAACATGAAGGTTGGAACCAGCAAGAGATATAGAAAGATCCTCCGAAAGCGTCGAGCTTGGGTTACTCAAATCCAGAAGTGAAAGCCTCTGAAACGAACTTTGTTTTGTCACCACCGTATCTTTCTTGGGCTTGCATGATTTTTCCTCTTGATCAATGACGTTGCAACAATTTGGTACGACACATCTCCACGTAATTTTCGTGACAGTCATCGTAATCGACTAGGAAAAGCTGTTCTCGGAAGCTTGATATAATATGATCAAGAAGAAGAAGAATGAATTGGTGGGAATTAGGTTAGAGAAATGGAGAAAGGTTAGAGAAGACAAAAATTTCAAATGATCACCAACCGCCTCTTGCTGAAAGAGGCTTCCTACTCGTTTTGATTTCTACATTTTCTACATGTATACATACATAATTTGGGTTTTACAATAGGTAATGAGTTGACAAGTCCACAATGTTGGTTGGAGGCAAAATGACATGTTTACCCTCCCCTTGACTTTTGCCTAATTGCCTTTTCCGTTCAAGATGATAAATAATATGTAACACAAATTCTTAATTTTGGGTTATCCTTTTTGGTATCAAACCACGTTCGAATAAACAAACAAGAATATTAAAAATTAATAAATCCTAAGAAGTCCAGCGGTGCATGGAATGCAGTTCCCATGATGAGAGAAAGAGGGGAAAATTTTTGAAATTAATGTTTCGTGTCATCTAATTTTGGAAAATTTTTTAAAATAATTTTATTTTATAAGTTATTTACTTAAATAATTAATTTTAATTCAATCTTATTAAATTAATAAGATATTTGGCCCATTTTATTCCTACATAACCACTTAAATTAAAATAACAAAAATACATAAACATTATATTATAAAGAGTAACACATTGTGAACAGTATTTTAAAATATTTTTAATTTTTAATTTTTTAAGAACTTTAAATTAATTTCCAACTATTTTTAAGTAATTTTTTTAATTTTTAATTTTTATAATATAATTAATAATGCTTAATTAAGAAATTAAAAATTAATTTTTTTAATTTATAAATTTATTATTTTT